>NDXB01015287.1:0-30940 GCA_002631895.1 Agapornis roseicollis | reverse complement strand
TAACAGAAAGGAAAAAAAAGGGTTGTGTGCTTTCAGAAAAAAAAAAAAAGCTTAAGCTTTTTTGCTTACCTGAGGGTGTCTTCTGGTAGTTTTCTGCAGTCATGAAAAGAGGGAGAAAAAAAGATAGAAAGGTGGGGAGAGAAGAAAATCAAGAAGGGAGGTAAGAGAGCTGTAGTATCTTACATCATTCAGATCATGAATGCCTGACAGTAACTGAAATAGAACTTAGTCTTTTTCCACCTGCCTCTTACTTTAGCAAGTAATATTCGAGTCCAGATCTGCTCGACTTATGTCTAGAAAGTAGTATTTTCTCACTAGGAAGGGCATGCGTGGTGCTAGTGTTAGTTACAGCAATGATCTCATCATTTACTTATCTGATCAGAGAGGCATGCTTTATTCTCAGAGTAGATTGGCCATCTGGAAGAAAGTATCCTGCAAGCAGGTGGTCTGCTTTGCCAAGTCATTTTTCTGTAGTGAAGTGTATGCTAATCATGACATTGAAATGCCATGTAATTAAAAACATAAAGACCCTAAGCAATTTGTCATCAGTACAGAACTCATTTTAGGAGTTAGGTATAAATAGTTGTATCCAATAATCACTGATTTTATTGCATCTGATTTAACAAATTATGGGTTATGATCTTCAATTGACTGAAAAATCTGGCACTGACTGCGAAGTTGGCTTTTAACGTGTAGTAACACTAATGAAATTAACTGCCTAAAAAACAGATTGCTGTGTGTTCAAAACCTAAAGAAAATGTAATAGTAAATTTAGTTATTGTCTGTATTTCAAAGATCATACTAGATTTAAACTTGAAAAACATGTTTTGTAGAAATTCCCAATATTTCAGAAATAGTGTCTTGCTCGTCTGTTCGGAAGAGATAGAAAGATGAGGGAAATACATTCGAATAGTTTTATTTCTGTGCTATTGTATTATACTTACTTTGAAACACAAGTATGTGAACATCGTAAACTAAAAGATGAGCCTAGACCAAGTTTTCTGGAGGTGAGAAGACACGGCATTCTAAACTGGCTTTTCCTTTACGTTGCAGTCAAACCTGATTGAATGTTTGTCCCTGCAGCCCTTTACTCTCATCTTTCTATTTTTACTTTTTCTTTAATATAGGGATGTAGCAGTAGACACCGTGAAGACAGGAATGGGAGGAAAAGCTGGAAATAAAGGGGCAGTGAGCATTCGTTTTCAGTTCTATAGTACTAGTTTCTGCTTTATATGCAGTCACTTAACTGCTGGGCAGACTCAGGTGAAAGAAAGGAATGAAGATTATAAAGAAATCACACAGAAACTCAGCTTCCCAATGGTAAGTGTATGTGCATGTATGCTAAAAAAATTGAGATAAAGGCTGTATTTTTGCATTATGAAAGCTGGTCTCAGGCTATCTTTGATGACAAGTCATATCAAAGAAGTCATCTCAGTGCTATGGAGAATGGGCTTATAGAACAATGGTAAAACATTTCACAAGAGACCAGATACACCCAACATAGCACTCACTTTACAAAGGTACTACCCCTTTCAAAAAATACAGTTGCTGCAGTGCTTGAAAAGTCCTTGTGTTTGAGCAGTTTTGAAGTTTATCTTTCACAAAGGTGCAACTTAACTGACAAATCTGTAAGGTGTCTGGTTAGAGAGCATGATATCAATAGCACTTGCTGGCACTAGTTAGTAACAGTACCTAAAAGACCATCCATGTCACTCAGAACATCAGTGCTTTAGCTGCTCTTGGTCAGGTACGACATAGCAGCTCTCGGTCACTGACATGGTACTTTCTGTTCACTTTGTCCTCACAAATGTGTCACTTCCAAGGAAAGCTCTTTGGCTTTCCTCAGTGTGTAGCAAGTAGGCTTAGCTGCTTTAAATGCACTATTGTATGTGTATGAATAACTTTTTCCCTAAATTGTGTCAAATCAGTCATCCTAGTGTTTTATTTCACACTTGCGTCCTCAGGCCAGTAGATGACTCATGAGATTTAGTAGCAGTGCTCCTTTGCTTCCTTCAATGTTGGTTGCTTTAATTTCCACAATATTTTATTTCTCAGACCTCCCTGGAGAGGTCCTAAACCAAGGAGGGAATGGACCAGCTTGTGTATTCTGGTTTGTCAGCAAAAGATGGCATTTAGGTTGCAAAGCATAAAAATTTAACTTCCTGTTGTTTGGGAGGTTTAGAGGCTTGGCACATGCAGCATATCAATAAGTTGTTTTATGTAAGAACTAACACTGACAGTCTGGACGTCCTGCATAGAATATCTGTTCCAAATGGCCGTAAAGTTGTGTTCATGGTAGTTTTTTCCTTCTAATACCTCATTAGCTATTTTATGTCCTTTACATTTGCAATAGCTAAATGTTTGTAATGCATAGAAAGAGTGCCCTCTAGTGCTGTGACAGCCACAGCTCTGGAACGATTTCTTTACAAATCTCTGGCTATTAGAGGGTTTATAGCTCAACTGGAGGAAGGGGAAAAAAAAAACCCAGAAAGACTGGTTAGAGGATGGGATGTAAAATTTAGAACTGGAGTGAATTTTCATTGACGTTTTATTTCAGTACATTTACCAAACTACAACATGCACCTAAGATCAAATTTGGAGCTTGTTCTTGCTCAGAGCCTGTGTCATTGAAAAGAAGCACGTTTTGTGTTATATTTAGAATATGTAAACATATGTGGGTGAAATGTGTTAGGGAAACAAGCGTATGTTTTTAATATTCATGATAGCCAAATTGTGAATATAAAGCAGGGGTCCCGGCTTAGACATACCTTCAGGAAACAGGGGTCAGAGCCTGAAACTCTTGTTTATAAATTCAGCTCAGCTGGATGCAAGAGACAGTGAAGGAACTATTCCATTTTAGCACAAGATGTATTTTAACAAATAGAATGTGACAAGTAGGTCCAGCATTTAGTAATTCAGAGAGACTAGGTTATACATTTCAGTGCATTTAAAATGTGTTTTCATTAATGTGATTTAACATTAACAGTATTCTGTATCTCCAAACTAGGGGCAGAGCATGTTCTCACATGACTATGTCTTCTGGTGTGGTGATTTTAACTATCGCATTGATCTAACATATGAGGAAGTGTTTTATTTTCTCAAACGTCAAGATTGGAAGACACTTTTGGAATTTGATCAACTACAACAGCAAAAGTCCAGTGGAAAGGTAAGGCAGTGTGTCTCCTTTCCTTGGATACCTGTATTTTGGCTTGGTCTAGTTCCTTGAGAGAACAAAGAAGTGGCATTTTCAGACCCTTGTTTGTAGTACATGAATGTACTAATTTGTTTAAAAATCAGAATGTTATTTGTTTGCAAGGAAGCAGATGCATGACAATGGCACCTACGTCATCTGTGATTTGATCAAAAAGATGGTATTTGTCTTCATAGATTTTTAAAGACTTCCATGAAGGGACTATTAATTTTGGACCAACATATAAATACGATGTTGGCTCAGAGGCTTATGATACAAGTGATAAGTGCAGAACCCCAGCTTGGACTGACCGAGTGCTTTGGTGGAGAAAGAAACTGCCTTTTGAAAAAACAGGTGCGTAAGATCTTTCCTCCTCCTTTATCTGAAAGTTGGTTTAGATTTCATCCAGAATCCACATAAGGGAATTTAATCTAGTGAATGGTGAGGAAGTGAGTTTGTGAGTTCTGGACATAAGGGAATTTAATCTAGTGAATGGTGAAGAAGCGAGTTAGTGAGTTCTGGGCTGTCAGCTGTCTTTAGATGGGTCCTGTAGGCTTTGTCAAATTGCAGTAGCTTTACTCTAGCAGATATTCCTTCAGCTTCACTGGAATGACTTGTAGGGCTAGAAAGAGCTATTTCTTCATGTGAACAACAAAGGGCTCATGCTAGAGAATTAAAAGGTGCTGGGAGTTTGCTCAGGAACTGAAAATAATCCAGCTATAGCAATCTAGGAATTATTCTGTTGTTTTTCAACAGAGTCATTAGTCCATGTAAAGTTGCTATGTTCTAATGGCTAGGTTGTTGCCACTGTTGTCCTCAGCAGATGTATAAGCACTTTTCTGTAATTTCTTCTGCCATAGTAATTCTCAGGAATATTTCTGCTAGCTTCTGGAATCGGCGGCGATTTTATTCATCAGTGTTTGTAAAGTACTTTCTGACCATGAGTGGCCAGCACAGCAGAAGGGTTGTTTTCACTTGTTATTCATGAGTTACATGAACAAAATAAAAAGTGTTTCTTTGTATGTCCAGGGACAGTTTCTGTAACCGCTCTTTCAGCCTGTAGGTACGTCCCCTGGTGTTTATAAATTCTGAACAAAATCAGATTAATAGTGTAATTTCTGGGGAAGTAGTTTGGTTTGTGCCTGCAGATTTGCTTTTTCACATGCCTGGGAACTACTGCTTGGAATCCAGGTCATACCATGAGTACACTGAGGGTAAAAGGTACAGAGCAAAACTAGGGCTATCAGAGAGTATGTGTCAGTGTGATACAGAGTTATACACTCTTATTAAAGGAATGAAAAATAACATAAAATGAGGGACTTAAACCATTGAAGGAGATGTAATCCGGGAAAGAAAAACTGTGTGAGATACAATAAAGAAGTTATAAGAGCCCTCTTGTGCTGGCTGTTTTTAGTTTAGAAGAAGGAAAACCTTTCAGCATATTCCTTACTTTGCATAGCAAGGCTTGCCCCTGGCAGGACTTTAGTTTCTGGAGTACACATGGAATGTAGGACCTATCTAACCAAGGGAGGTTCCTGTTTTCAGAACTTGTAAGCCTCCCACAGCTAGCTCACATGGGTATATACCTGACCCCTTGTCTGTTCATCCACCTTCCCAGCCCTTCAAAGCTTTTCTAATTATTTTGCTACCAGAGTTCCTCTCCTTTACTGCTTGTGGCAAGGCTTTTCTGCCTCTTGGCTCCAGTTCTTTGCCTTTCTTCTTTTTGCTGTTACAGGCTAGAGGATTATTTGCCTTCTGAGAAGAAAGCAACTGTTTAGGCATGAACATGATATTCCGTATTAACTCATTTTCAACTCCAGAGAGAAAAAATGGAGTTGTCCATTAGCCTAAACAGTGACAAAGAACCTTCCTGTTATTCACAGCAGTATAATACTGTAGCATAATGTCTAGAGCACTTTGTGATCTTCATGCGTTGCAAAAGAAGTATTCAGAGGTTAGATTTGCATAGGTTTGCTTTCTCCCATATCTTATTTCTCCAGTCCCTGTGTATTCAGATTCACAGTGTGTTTTGCAGGTACAGTGTCTGTTTCTATGCTCAGTAATGGGGCAGGAGCCAAAATCCTCATATGACTATGTCAACCCAGATTGTACAGGCAGTTGATTGGGTGACATTCAGATTAAACATTTTACAGGTGTCTTTCTAGTGATCAGCTATCTCTGTTGTACTCCCTGTCCTTTCTGTATTTTTGCCCTAATCCCTAGCTGGTAAATATTTCAGGATACAAGAAAAAAAATACCCCACCTCCTACTACTAGGGTGTGTAAAGTGCATCCTGATAGAATAGCTCTTAACTGTTAGCACAGCTAGTTTTGAGTGAATTTTAAATCATGTTTTGTGCTGCATAGCTGGAGAGATCAATCTTCTAGACAGTGATCTGAATGCTGAAACTAAAGTCAGGCACACCTGGACACCCGGAGCCTTGATGTACTATGGGAGAGCTGAGCTGCAAGCATCTGACCACAGGTAAAGTCCTAAGCAAATAATGAAAGAAACGGCACTAGGTAGAATGTGTCATACTGAATTATGATGCATTCATAATGTCATAATTGTTGTATTATGGTTGTAATACATATATTGTTGTAACAGGAATTACACTCTTATTCTGTGTTTATTATCCATTTGGAGGGGTTTTTTTCCCTCATGGTAGGTTTTATACTGGGGGAAAGTATTTATGGTCTTGTGTTAATTTCTGCTGGCCTGTGATGTCGGCAAGGGTTGGATGAATTGTAGCAACAGGTATAGAAAGCTGAGGGCTTTCTGTTGCTTGGTTTTGGAAAGCTCCAATAGCCAGACAAGCTGCTGTGATGGGCTTCCACTCAGCTTGCCATGGGAGAGTTGGAGGCTGTGACAGTGTGGCCTGAAGAGGTGTAAGCTGTGTGCACAGGGCTAGGTGTGACCATTTCAGAGTAGTGAAGTATTGGGTTTCTGGGCTTCCCTTAGAAATGGAGATGGGAGAAGGGGGGAAAAATAAAGACCAGTGGCCCTGGTTGGTCCATATCATTAACTAGTCTTTAGGAATATGAATGATCTTTGTTAAACTTGTTCACTGCTTCACTTCCCTCAAACAAGCTCTGTAACAAATACACCCTGAAAGCTCCCTTGGATTTGAAATAATCTTTGTCTCACCCTTTGCATGCCCTATGGAAGTGCTACAGTATTTTTCCTCATAGCAGTGCTCAGTGACCCACAGTAGCTGGCTCTGTGCTTCTCACAGTGCTTCTACATGCAAGAACTGTTCCTTATTCCTCCAGCAATGGAAGAACGTGCCTCTTGCAATCAATTTCTCTGTGTCAAGGCTTTGACATTGCTGTCTTCCACAAAGCACAGTGGAACTGCTGCACTCATTATAAAGGACCCTGAGGATGCAATTGGTGAAACATGACTGTTGTACATTGGTTTTCTATTTCAGCAAACTTGACTGCAAAAACTGGTTTTTAATTACAGTCAGCAGGGTTCCTTTCCCAAGTTTTGTGCTGGAAAAAGGGCTTGTGACGTATGGAAATGCATTATGATTCACAGTGCATGGAGAAATACTTAACTATTTCTGTACTTCTTCCCACCACCACCACTCCGCCCCCTTTTACTATTTCTTTTGAGCTCTGCTATTGTTGCATTCACATGTTCTGGTAATGCATATTTCTAATCTATGGCAAGTAGGAGGCAGCAATTCCACTTACTGCTCTCTGTGTATGCACAGGTAGAAATCTGAGAATGTGAATTGCATCCACTGAGATGAGACAAAATTTACTCTTTCAGAGAGCTTTCTCAGTTTTATTTAGATCTAACGCACAGAGAGGTGATTTGTAGGAAAAGGCTGAAGAAGCAAGTTTGCAATGTTAGCTGCTTATAATGTGATGGATTGACATATGTTTGTTACACAACCAAACTATACACTTAGAGTACTTTGTCCTTCTGCTTTTGGAAGAAGACATCTTTATGTGGCCTTGTCTAAGTGAAAGTAATACACTGTTTTCCTGATCTATAGATGTTTCGGGACACAGTTGTTTGATAATGAGTGAAATATCAGGTTTGCCAGAAGTACTACACATAATTGTTGTTTGAATTCCTTTACAGTCCTTTGTGTTACATTCAGCTAATTCAGGATTGGTAAATATATTTAACAGTGCTCAAGGCATGATCTTCTGCTGCAGGAAAAATGAAACAACCCACCAGGCTCTGAACTTCTGGGTTGTATTGCCAACCACAGTTCTCTTTTGCAGTGAGACCTTAAGTAATTTGTTCCGCTTCTCTTTCTGGGTAGGTCATACATAATGATCGCTTCCTTCTGCGGCACAGCAGGCTTAATTAAACATTTGCAATGAGATGTAACATAGTGGAGTTAATGGTCATAGTTGTATAGAGTTTAAAAAATACACTGTTTGTCCTTCACACAACTAAGTGCGTACCTGTCCTGCTGCTTGACACTGATTTTAATTTTATAGAAGCATTTCCTGTTGAGTGCTATTGATCTTAATTTTAAATAAGCATTTCTCCTTTGTTTTATATAGGCCAGTGTTAGCTATTGTAGAAGTGGAAGTTCAGGAAGTTAATCAAGCTGCCCGTGAGAGTGTTTTCCAGGAAGTGTCATCTTTCCAGGGACCACTGGATGCCACAGTAGTGGTAAATGTGCTATCACCAACACCAGAAGAGAAGAATGAATTTCCTGAGGACTTACGTACAGAGCTCATGCAAATGTTTGAGAATTACGGCACTATCGTTCTGGTCAGGTAAGTTTGGGATCTGAAATGGCATGTCAGCTCTTCAAGAACATAGGCTAGAAATTCCCTTTCTGTCCTGACAGATTCTAATTTTGTATTAGAAAGCAATATGCTGCATTCCTTTCCTGCATGCTGAAATTCTCCTTAGAAATTGAACACAAGTGTTTTAAGTACCTTCTAACTCTCACCAACCTGTTAAAGAAATGGTCCAACAGTTCTCTTAGCTGAGTAGAGGAGAATTTTGTCTGGTACAGGACCATAAAGCAGAGACCTTGATGTGAATCATCACCTTTACATGCAGGCCTCATTTCTATGCATTGCCTCTGTTGGCAGGGCCCTGCCTCGCTTCCTCTGAGGAAGTGTTGCTCTCTTCCAGCACTGTCATGCTCACTAAGATCTCCTAGCTCACTCACTTTTCTTTTGGGAGTCATTTTGATTGTTTAATAGTACAGCTTCTTGAAGTTCCATCACCTACTGAGTTTCAGAGGGAGAGTGCAATGTGATACCTTCTGGCAGAGCAATTTAATTTCATTCTGTACAGGGCTCCAGCATGTACAGTTCCTGTACAAGGCCATGAGACTTCTGTTTTGAGAAATACAGGCAAAAGATCTGACAGTTGACCTCAGAAACAAGACCAGAAACTTGTTTGTATTATATTAGACCCATTCAATAATGGAGAAAACTGATGACCTGTTGTATGGTTTTATGAAGTACCAAATATAAGTTGAGGGTTTAAAAGCAACCCTGCGGAACAGCAGCGTCACCTTGCTTGTGAAGAAGTGGAGCAAGAAAAGAATATGCTTTGGTGGTTTAGATTTGGTTTTAATTTCTTCATGCCTTCATAGTATACCAATTTTTGGGAACATCACATGTCCTCTGAGGATGCTGAGATGTTTGTGCAGCTGCTTCATGGGGAGGCAGTCCAGTCAAGGGCAGGGTGCTGGGGTCACACAAGGGAGGGTGGGGGAGAGGAAGAGCTGAACGAGGATTCGTAGATCATATTACTCCCCCCAAAATAGAGTTGTGAGGAAAACACAACTAAATCCAAATACATATACAAAGCTATCATGCTTGCTTTTAAGGCTTATTGTTCAATGGTCAAGTAAAATGCATTGTTTTTTCTCCTCTACCCTTTTTTCCTAGGATCAGTGGAGGTCAAATGCTGGTGACATTTGCAGACAGCAAGTCAGCTCTTCGTGTTATGGATATAGATGGTGTCAAAGTAAGACTCTCTCAAACCTTTAATAGGAATTTCATAACAAATTTCTCAAAAGTGGTTGCTTAGAACGAGACAGTTGAATTTCTATCTGTATCAAGTAGCATTATTTTAAAGAAACTTAGTGCTCACAAAGTCCTTAGCTTTCACAGCTGCTGAGGCTTTTAATGCAGTATTTCAGTTTTGGAAAGCAGGAGGTGACTTTTCTTGGAGCTCCTAAAGAGTGCTTAGGATCTGGCCTTTGATACCAGTGCAGAATATATGGACTTGGCCATTGTTCTGGCACTTGAAGCAGTTCTCCTGCTAACATGTGACTTCATGCTGTTGCCAAAGCACCCTTATGATTGTGGTTTGGAGACTTTTCATTACTCCTAAGTGTATCAAATAAACTCTTTCTACCAAGCTGGAACAACCTAATTCATTGGCTTCCATGGCAAACTTGGCATTAGCTGTAGGCATTTACCTTACCATCCTCTGCTCTTCCTTCCCACCCACATGCTCTACAATTCATCAACCCCCTCATTTATGCTGATAAAACTGTTTGCGGGGCTGAACTGTAAACTTAACACTCAAGTAACGGATTTAACTCTCATTCTTCTTTCATATTTGGATCTATATCTTTTAATTTGGCTCCTTTCACTGATGTAATTTATAGCACAAGCCACAATGCGGTTGCATGTGTGCAGTGTCTAAAGGTGCTGGGAACCTGACCCAGGAGCTTTCCATATTAATTTTGTTTCAAAGCTGCTGGCTTGGGTACGTCTCACCCCAAATGTCATGGAGCAACACATATAAGTAGTTGTGGTCTTAACCTGTTTAATCCTATACTTTCCATATACATCAACCATCATATTTGGGATTATCTAAGCAGAGAATCTCCTTACAGGTGGCAGCAAGGAGCAAATTCCTGTGTGTTTTAAACCTACTGATTCAAAAATGGAAGCCTCTCACACCATTATTACTACCACAGTATTGTTTTGATGATATTGGATGTTTCATCAGTTTCCCAAGTATTTCCCAAATGTAGCAGCAGTACTGTTGAGCTGTGGAGCTAAATTTCTTTCAAGCATATTGTTACAGCCTGAAAACTTGGTTGGAGGCTAGGAAAAGTGCTTCCTTTTCATTTAGCTTCCTAAATGAAGCTGGTTGCATTAGTTTCTGAAGCAGTTGTACAACAAACTGGCAGCACTTGCTTATTCTCTTAAGGTGTTCTCATTTTGTGAAGTTGCTTGGCAAAGGGGAAACAGTTCTTTCTTTGCATTAGGTTAGAGGCAGAGCAGTGAAGATCCGGCCCAAGACTAAGGACTGGCTAAAGGGCCTTCAGGAGGAAATTGCTCGCAAACGGGACAGCATTGCCCCCGTGTCTCCCACGGCAAACTCCTTTCTTCTGGAAGAAAATTTTGACTTCTCAAGTTTGGACTATGACTCGGAAGGTGAGCAGAAGGATTCTAAGCAAAACTGTGGGAAACTGGTTTGCTGACTTTGATTGCATAGAGAAAGTACTGTAGGAGTGTCAGTTATATCTTAATCTGTAATGAAGCCAACAATTCTTAAAAAGAGGATCGTAACTAAGGCCATGACCTGCCTTGTGCCTGGATAGAGAACTGTTGCTGAGATTGTCCTATCAATTTAGTGTTACAATATATGGTAGCAAATCCAAGTTACGGTACAGTTGTCTGTATAGAAACAAGCTGTAATGAAACACATGGGTTACACAAGAAGCTTGCCCAACCTATATATTAAATGCATTGACTAATAGTAGACAGAGACAGAGAATACATTTCCTCACTAATTCTTTCTTACTTAATATTTTAATTCAGGTGATATAGTGGAGGATGAAGATGACTATTTAGATGATACTTTGTGTCAACACCTAGTAGATGACACAGCAGAAGATACACCTGAGACCTCTGGACAATGTGCATCCACACTTCTTTCAAACAAATCTGGACACAACCCACAGCTCTATAAAGGTAAAGTATCTACCTTCCTTAAAGTAAGACCTGAAAGTTTCTCCTTTTGTCTCTATTTCCCTGTTCATTTTTATTTTCATTGTAGGTCCTCCAAAGATGAGGATCATCTTTTTGCTACATGTTCATGCTCAACCTCTCCTTTGAGTTTGTGACAGTAGCTGAGGTCCTCAGGCATAACAGCAACACAAATAATAAAGCTTACATTCTCCTTCTCTGTAGCCAGGGCAAAGCAAGAATGCTGAGAAATGCTGGTTTCCTTTTATAGTCAGGAGAAATTAAGTCTTTCTGTCCATTTCATGTTTTTTGGTACCAGAGTATACAACAAAAAAATGTCTGTTATTTTCTTATTACTGAAGGACTGAGCAAAATCAAACCAAAGGAATCCTGTAGATTCAGTGATGGGCTTGGCTCTGTCCTTTGAGCAATAGCTGTGGCAGTGCGGTCAGGTGTAAGCTGGGAAGTACAGGGGTGGTTTTGTTCAAACGGCATACTGCCAGGAGGCCTAAAGTTTCTTCTTTGTTCCCATGTTATTTACTTTTGAAGAAGTTGAGGTTCACACAACAGGTATATTCATTCTTCTAGTGCTTCATAAATCTGTTACCTTTTTTCCTGGTCACCTGGCTTGTTTGGATGTTAACGGGAACTGACTCATTAAAGAGAAGATAAAGCTGTGAAGAGAATACTGATTAAAAACTGCAGCAAGAACCAGTCAAACCAGTGGAGGTCTTACAGTGGGATGCGATCAGGGCATGCTTTGGTGACCAAGCATTGACAGGCTGGGTCATGCACTGAACACTTCATTGTGACAGCAAGTGGTTCAGTAGCTGTCATTCTGTGCTCCCTCAGAAGTGCTTTGTCTTCTGACATACAAGTGAAAACTTCAGTACTTTCGACGGCTGAGTCGGAAGTAGAGTTCAAAAAGGTTAAATGAAATTCCTAACTTTACACAGATTTTCCAAACTATCAGAGTGATATACAGCTTTCTTGCTGCCTTGAGTCACGCTGAGTGCAGTGTGGCCAGACCCAGAAACCTAGCCCTGAGCTGAGAAGTGATCTGTTATTATTAAATACTGTGAAGCCAATCACTTTGTATTATAGGATGACTTGCCCTCCAAACACCTCTGGCCTACTGTGTGATGATTCATTAAGCTACAGAGAATTGCAGTGATTCTTTTCACGCACACTAACTCTTTCCCACAAAAAGTATCACAAAGTAAATGGAGATTGTATAGTTTGAAGGAGGTCAAGGTGCGGTCATGATCTCACACAGCTCAAAATATTATATATTCAATCCATCATGAAAGCCTCTGCAATTTCAGATGTGTCCATGAGCTTCCAATTCTGGCTGGCTAACTCCCAATCAAAGGTATGATGATTGTATAGAATCATAGAATAGTTAGGGCTGAGCTGATGTTAGACACAGATGGAAACCAGTGATGGGCAGAACAGCGTGTATGTATGTTTCTGAGGTCAAAGAAGGGCACAGCCTCACAAAACTGATGTCANACGCTCTTCCGATCTCATAGAATAGTTAGGGCTGAGCTGATGCTAGACACAGATGGAAACCAGTGATGGGCAGAACAGCGTGTATGTATGTTTCTGAGGTCAAAGAAGGGCACAGCCTCACAAAACTGATGTCACTGGGAGCTGTAGCCTAAAACCAGCAGCCTTTTAGGGGGATGGAGTGGTGATGGCTGAGTTTTGTTTGTGTTCAGTGTTACTGCCAGAATTTCAAGCCATGCTTTTAGGGGCCTGCATGACTCCTTGCATCCTACTGATGAATGTGTATTTGCAGCTTAGAAGTATAGAAAATGCAAAGAGAAACGGGAGGGCAGGTTGGGCAGATCACAGACTCTGTGGCTACCATCCATTGCTGAGTGGGAGATGGGAGCTGTGAGGCAGCCCAGTATTCCCTGCAGAGCACAGCCTTCTGAAAAACAAGAACTTGTGTAAAAACGCTTCAGGTATGAGAGACTGCTGCTATACAGCTCCTTCTCCATCCTCTCCAAGCCACAGGGGCAAAACTAAACCCAGTGAATTTTGGAGCCCTAAAGAAAGCTGCGTGGCTGGGTAGCCAGGGCAGAGTAAGATAGCCCTCAATATAGCAGAGGGGGAGACAAAAGCAATCACTGCTTCTCACTTCTTGAGCTGTCAGAGAGGCTTAGGCAGGAGGAAAGACTGAAATTACCTAGTCATGTAAGGTGCAGCCAGGGGCTACCAGACTGAGGCAGTTGTACCCTGCAAAACAGAGACGTAACATGTGAGCCATTCAGATTTTTCACTGGCATAAAACAGTTCTCCTGGGCAAGGAAAGTTGTCAGATCTTCAGAGGGAAACTCCTGTGTTCAGGAAGGAAGAACAAGGGATTGGCTGTGATTAACTAGCCTCCTTGTGGCTGTCATGACAAAGTTTGAATGAGAACGGGTTGCCACCATTTCTCACTGTGAAAAGCTCAGAACCTAGTACAGTGACTAGTAACACTGAAATCAGATGCAGGCAATCTTTGTGTTGGTATAAACAGTTAATAAATGCTGCAAAAGGGGAGAGAGAGAAGTGTCTGACAAAAGCGTACGTGTTTCTTGGAGTGGGAGCAGGAAGACATTTGGTGAGAGCAAAACAAGATGAAAGGAGCCACAGCATGTTGCTGAGATATGTGGTTGAGGCTTGCTGTTCATAATTCCCTCTCTCCTGACCATCCAAATTTGGTGCATCCCTAGATGATTCAGACCTGGCCGATCTGAAGCAGGAGCTGGAGGTGGGTGAGGAATGCCATCGCCAGCCTTCAAGCAGGTCTCTGTCCATTCCTACCAGGCCTCGGCCACTTCAGCCACCACAGAGGCCTCCCCCTCCAGGTGAGTTTTAACTTTCTTTAACCTTACGTTGGCAGCAGCTGAACAGTTTTGCTGCCAGTTGTAGGTGACAAAGTAAGTAATACCTTGTTCTGAAATGTGAGGCTGTTATTTACACTTGCTTCCCAGTCTGTTTCAGCCTGTGGCAGCAGTTAGTGGGAGAAGTTTGTCCTTAGGGTGACAGATTCTCAGCAAACAAATGCCTTTAGTGAGGATGGAATGGCCCATATGTTCCGTACTAACTCAGGTTAGCAAGTTAACCAGCCACTTTGTGGCAACAAAAATAAATATCAGTATATATGTCTGCTGACTTTCAATGTCAGCAGTGTTTTCTTACAGTTTCTTTGTTTCTGAATTAATTGTAATTTTCCTTTTAAAAAGTTTTGACAAAATAGGTGTTCTGGACAGTTTTTGTCCTTTCCTGTTTTGCAAGCAGTTCTTGATTTTGTGTTTATGAGAAACAAATGCAATGTGGATTATAATTCTCAGTGAGGCACAAAGGGGAAGTGATGCTCTTCACCTAAGCTTTATGCACCTGAGATGCCATCAGCGCTATGCTGCTCCTGGTTTTACGGCTACTTCTGGATGAATGCTGATTGCTAGATCAGCATAATCATTTTCACCTTCTGTAGGGCACAAGCTTTTCTTGCAGCCCTGAAGTCTCTCTTCTGTGTATCTTTTTCAGTCTTAAATTACAGGTTCTGTCAGACTTGCTACTGAAAGATGAGTTATTTGGGATTATTCACATTCATTCTAAGTCTTGTTGCCCAGAAGTGACAACTCTGGTATCTGTAGTTCTGTGCCTGGAACTTCTGGGGAGAGTCCAAATGGACACAGAAAATTTTTCACGAACAGAACAATCAGCCATTGGAATACTCTCCCCAGGGAAATGGTGGGTTCCCCAGTGTTGGACACTAAAGATTCAAGTCTAGGTTATGCTTGCCTAGAAAGGTTGGACCAGATGATTCTTGAGGCCCCTTCCAACCATTCTGTGATTGTGTGTTAATGCTCAGCTGAGGTTATTAAATGAATTAAATGAAAGCAAGAATAACTAGGAAATGGCTTCCTGAAGCCATTCCAGGTTTCAGCATTTCATTCTGTTTTGATAAATTTTTTTCAGCTTAGACTAGACCAGTAATAATTCAGCCCATCACTCCTTCTAGGTTGAAGTGTCTGGCTGTTGACACTCAGGCAGAGAGACTCGAAGTCCCCAGTATCCTATGGGAACATCTTACCCAATGTCTGTCTTTGGAAGAGCAGGGAGGGTGACAGCATCTTTTTTACTTACCACAAATAGTTTCAAAGCCCATTGCTTTTGCTCCATTGCAGATAAAATGTTGGACCAGCTCTTGAATGTAAAAAGCCATTTTTATTCCTCTTTCAGCTGGAACACCAAGCAAAAAGCCCCCCTCAGATGGTTCCCTCTCTCCAGAAAGCCACTCCTCCTGCTCCATCCTGGCAATGGCAAAGCTGCTACCTGGAGCCCCTCAGCAGCCAGTGAGTCCTGCCACTCAGCATGGCCACTTAGTGTTGTCCTGCTCACTCGCATCCATGTGGACACAGTAGCCACTGAACACCATGTACATGGCTGAAAGTGGGTAAATTTAGATTGGATACTAGGAAACAATTCCTCACTATAAGGGTGGTGAGGCACTGGAACAGGTTGCCCAGAAAGGTTGTGCATGGCTCCATCTCTGGAAGTGTTCAAGGCCAGGTTGGGTGGGGCTTTGAGCAGTGTGGTCTAGTGGAAGCTGTTCCTGCCCATGGCAGGAGGGTTTGGACTGAATGATCTTTAAGGTCCCTGCCAACCCAAGTCATTCTGTGATGCACCTGCCATACAGGGAAGGCAGTCCGTCACATGCCAGAGCTGGAAATGCCGAGATGAACTTCTTTGTACTGTAATACTAGATTGTAGGACCTGCTAGACACCAGATAAATGTTATTAATTTGCTAGAAATCAGAGAAGCCAAACAAGTTGAGAGAGTGGTGCAAGACTGGGGCACTGTTGGTTTATTCCACCTGCTGCTTTTTGGCAGATGCTGACTTGAATTTTCAACACCACGATAATATGCTTTGATTCTTTTTTCACCTCTTTTTTGATGGGCCATGCTAGTGCCCAGAATACAACTCCTGAACATTGCCAGCAAGGCTGCTAGCCCTCTGAGGAGACCAAGACCAGAATGTGGGAACACCTCCACACTCCTGTCTCACTGGATTAGAACCCCAGAGTATTGAACAAGGGATGGCTAGGGGACTACCTGTGACAATAAACCACTGGTCTGTCTGTTTAGTAGTAACAAAGATGTAGTATCTTCCAAAAGACCCCCCACCATTGCTATATTATTTATAGATTGTTGAATAGGCACTGGCAAAACCAGAGCTTTGCAGGTGTCTGAGCTTAGCTATAGGATTACAGGCATACTAGAAAAATCAGTTCCCTCAAGATCACTCATTCTTGTACTTTTGTTAAAGCCTAAAGTCCGGACTGGAATAAGTAAACCTTACAACGTCAAGCAGATCAAAACCACCACAGCTGAGGAAGCAGAAGAAGCTATTAGATGTCTTATGGAAGCTAAAGGAGGTGAGCACAGAAACCTTTATTTAAAGAAAACTGCAGGTGTATTCATCCATTCCATCATAGCCCAGAAGCACATACTTCTATTCATAAACTCACCTGAACACTGACATACACATTCAGGCAAGGTTGTATTTGGTATTCTCTGACAGGTTTGATAACACTAACCTTCATTTCCAAGATGACTCATGTTGTGTATTTCATTTTAGAACCTGTTACTAAGAGCACCTCGGGCTATTTATGTCCAGATTTAGTCTGAAAATTAAAAGAGAAAGATGGGACCTTACTAAATTGATGGTACCTGTGTTAGCTCAGGGTTGCATAAAGGATATTTGCTGCTCTCTTTGGTGAATGCTCACTACTCCAAGCAGAACTAAAAAGCAAGTACAATAGTGGGAGAAATAACCTGGATTCTGTTCATATTTGGGCAGCGAGTATAGTTGTAGCCTGGACAGAATCTTGCACTACTGTAGCTTGAATAGCTGAGGTAGAAAACCACTCTGTGTTTAGACTGTCTAATCCCTGGAGAAGAGCTTCTTGCAAGGGCAAGTTAGAGCAGGAAACCAGCTTACATATTGAAACTTAGGTGGTGTTGAATATACCCTCCAGTGTTGCAAGTTGTCCTTCTGCTGATACTGTATGAATGAGAAGGAATGCAGCATGACTCTGAGATAGCTACCTGAGTTTGCAAGGCTCTCAGTTTAGAAAGAAAATACCCCTTTTCATGTGTAAATGGAGCAAATGCAGTCTGGAATAATCCAGTTTAATTAAAAATATCATGAAGGCATCTTGATGTTTGTTCCTCAGAGAGTACTGTTCATTTGGCTTTGAAATCACATTTACTCTCCATCGATTCTGAAATTCACATTAAGCATTTCACTCAGGAAGCTTGTCCTGTCAGCATCACTTTCAGTCCCTTGTGCTGTACAACTAGCTGGCATGTATAGTTCTTCCCAAAATACAAGATGTGCTTGGCAGCATTACCTTGATTTTCCAGATAAGGAAACCAAGGCAAAAGGAGACTCACAATTTGAGTGAGTCCAGTAGTGCTGACCCCCAGCCAGTGTTTTTTCCACTTGGCCAAATAGTGGCATAGTGCTGCTGACTTGGCATGAAATTATTCCAGGCAAGGGAATTTTTTCCTAACTGCTTCGTACAGATGTGACAGGATTGCAAAGGTCTGGGTTTATTTCTGAAACCTGACTTCCTGGCCTGAGTCAGCCCTTTAGGCATGCACCTTTTAGGAAACATGACTGAAAGAAATTACCTTGAAGTTACATTCTGATCAGGCCAACACACTATTTGGTTTTGCATTTCAGGACTACAGGAAGATGCAGTAAAGCCTGCTCCAACTAAAAACCAGTCCTTCACCAAACCAGAGCCTCTTCCCAGCTTGACAAAGTCAGCATCGTTTCAAGGGTCACAAGCAGGAACAGTGCTTGTGCCCCATCGCCCACCACCCAAAGTTCCAACTACGAAGAAGCCAGTACCGCTGCAACGCACCGGAGTCAAGGTGGAAAATGTAAGATAGGTGAAGCAAAATGCATCCAGCCCCCATTACAGAATGTGAACGATGGGAGGAGGGGGTAGCCTGTTAAACAGTTTCGTGTATGAAGTCCTGCCATTTGAAGCTCTTAGCCAGCAGGCACTGAAATGATTTTGTGTATTGTAGTCACCAAGGTGTAAAAATGTAAGGAAGATCAGAAAGAAAAGAGAGCCTTATTTGGTTGTATTCAGCTTTTCTATTTCTCAGTCCATTCTTTTAGATTTTGTTATTTTTCTTCTGGTTTGTCTAAAGCTTCTCAGGATTTCAGACTCATCCCTTCTTTATTACAGTGTTTACTTCTGACCACATCATGAGTGCTCTGCTCTGTAATGATTTGAGGCAGCTTCATCATCAGTACGCTGTTCCGTATCCTGCCAGAGACATCTAACTTTGCTCACACACCTTGTAATGGGATTCAGCCTTTCACTGTGAATGCTGGATTCTACTCGATAGTTCTTAAAAATGCGAGCCTGGAGGTCTCTGTCAGGTCTCTACAATAGAGATAATAGTTCTTCACCTCTGGAGCTGCTAAAATGATTATTTAATGGTGAAAGCAATTTATGTACAAAAGAAAGACAAATATAATCTTTTATATTCTTCCTTTGACAGAAACTCTGCTAGAAAGCTCTGTTCTAAGTTGTTAGGACTCCTGCCTTACCTTCCTTTGTAAAGGCATTCATCCCTTCCCTATAATGGACTTTGCGCCTTCTGTACTTTTCACATTCACAGAAGTAAAAAAACCCAGAGCGCACAGTGCGTGCCCTTTCCTTAAACATTCAGTAACAAGGGATGGTCTGATTATGTTGTCACCATTCCCAGGGTGCTCCTGAAAGGCACTCAGAGGGTTTGCTGGTTTGGTGTTAGTTACATGAGATGTCCTGCAGGAATCTATTTCAGTTTGACTCTGCTTCAGGTTTCCACTTCTTCCTCCATCTGAGTGAGTTCAGATGGGAGTTGTGTACTTGAAAACCTCTACCCAATCCACCTCTATCATTAAGAGAGCATGCAAGCAAATGTAAGCCACTTATCAACAACATATAGACAGAAGTGGCAGTGGATATGTCCATTATGAATAGTAACTAAATATTTTGGCTGCATTAAAAAGCCTGTATATTTTAATACTCTGAAAGAATAATAAAGAATTACAATGCTTTCATTCAGTCACACAGAGTTGTGAGAAACCTGAAGCAGCCCTTTCCCTCCTGGACTGGGCTGGGCTCCAATTATTTACATAGTTTTAAGTAGTGAATATATGCTAGACTGTAGTTGGAGAGCTTACTTTTAGTTTCTGTACCTACCATCACTGAGACATGACAGAGCCATTAGTGCGTTTATTGGGTCAACTGAAGATAATTGTTCTTCAGCCTCATCTATCGATATACCCAAAGGCATGTGCTAATTTTGCCCTCCCTATGCATTCTTGCTTAAGTAATATTAGTCAGCAGAGATGTAACAAATAAATAACTCCCCAGAGCTGTGTTAATTGGGCCTGGAGAAAAATCCTAACAGGAAAGAGAGACTCAGAGATGTATTTTTCATACAGAGAACGAACAAGCTGTAGTGTCCTCATCCTCAGCCAGCACTTTGTAAGTGAGCATAGGCCCAAGGCACAACATGTGAGAACAGAACCAAGCAGGTGCAGTATAAAACTGCACTGTCAAGCCTCCTCTTTGTACTGCTCTTTTTCATTCCAGTAATGTCAGCTTTTCCCAGTAATGCCATCAATAAGACTTGCACTAGCAGTGACTCAGAGTTAAAGGTACCCTTTTTAGTCTCACATTTCTTGTTCCTTTTTCCCTCAGGCCACATCTACAGAAGAGCAGTTTGACCAACAGCCAGCAGAGTCTCCTTTTGGCTTTCCAGAGCCCTGTCTAGAAGATGGACCTATTCTTACTCCAACCAGGATTACTCCAGTCCCTAAACCCAGAACCACACAACCTGGGAAGCCTCAGGAGAGCAGGGTGAGCAGTGAAAAGCAGGCCCCCTCCTCCAACATGGCTGAGGCCATTGCACTGCCTTCGCAGAATGCTTCCTTTGCCCCAAAGGTGCCACCAAGAAGAAAGAAGTCGGCTCCTGCAGCTCTTCATTTGCAAGTTCTCCAGAGCAGTGACAACCCACTTTTTAGTGGGCTAATGTTCAACTCCAACAACAACAATCCTGGGCTCTGCCCTCAGACTCGGGATTCTCACGGCCCTATGCAAGCATCAATCTCAGCTCCTACCTTCTCTACCAGCCCAGAAGACAACACAACTAAGCAGCTGGCACCAAGCACCTCAGCATTGATGGCCAACCTTCAGTATCCCCCTGTACCAGGCAGGCAGCACGCACAGCTCTCAGATACCAGCTTCCTTGCAGAGAGCACCAATCTTTTGGAGCTGGACCTGGATTATTCCTGCCCTCTTTCTATGCAGGTGGCATCAGCTTCTCCAGCACACACTCCAGAAAGTTTAAAACACCCCAGCTTGAAAGATTTCAGTCACTGGGTTACATTTAGTGATGATGAAGACAGTAGTGGCCTGTCAGAAGGATTCAACAAACTTCTTGTCTTAGAGCAAAACAAAAATAGCTTGATGAAGGCAAATACTGATTTAGAATTGTAAAATTTTGTCCCCTTATTGTTCCTATAGAAATTGTAATTGTAATGCAACATCAGTCTTTTGCACAAGGATTTTTATTTAAGGGAGTAGATTATCTGTCCAGGCTACATTTCATGTTTAAAGGTAAAGATTCTGCCCCTGGAGGGACATGTATATACAACCTAAACTTATCTACGGCTTGTTTGAAAAGTTCTTTAAGTTATTTCTTTTTATTAATCTTAAACATCTTAAGATGTTTTATTTCAAGTACAAATCATATATAAGAATATGTAATGATGTATGGATAAAAGACCTTCAGAAAAACATTTTCCTGTGGAATTTATATATTAATCCATTTTTGTCACTTGAAATAAAGCACCCTTATCTGAAGGAGCTGGACTGCTGCAGTTATTCTGGAATGGACACCCAAAAGGAGAGTAGACACCAGTGTAGCTACAACAGTAATGCTGGCATTGTTCTGCTGCTTACTTTCTGTTGTGCAATCAAGGCTTATGCAGTATCTTCTTGTAGATATCAACTAGCTGCGGTGTTGGCAGGCGCTAGTATTTGCCTTGTTAAACTCATTCCTGTGTTACAGTAAAATGCACACTGTGTGCTGTGACGCTGTGCAGCAGAATCAGAAGTGGTCAGCAAGAAATGCCTGGTTTTACTTGACCAGGCAGGTGAACCTGCATAGTAGCTGAGACCAGCTGATGGCTTAAGTCATTAATATATTCATGCCTTATGCTGAAGGCAGCTTAGTAATTCAGTAGTTGTGTCCCTGTTCCCATCCTGTGCTTTGTAGGAAAATGCCATGGCAATCTTTTATTCCCACACTGCAGATGAGGAAAGAGCTGATCTTGGAACTCAAGTCTAAGTACATCCAACAGAGGCTGTTACATCCTGAAACTAAGCCACAAGCCCATGACTGGGAACAGCAGGACCCTCCTGCAGTGGGGAGCAGTCTCTTGTACCCTGATTTGCTCACACTAAAACTCACCTTGAACCCCACACCAGTAGGCAGGTACAGGGTGGAAGAGTGTAGAACTACTGCTATGCAGTCTGTTTGGTTTGTACCAGGGAAGGAGTTGCCATATGCATCCCATTCCCACCCCCCAGCAGCTGTGATAAAGCTGTGCTGCGTCAGAGAATCACTGGCCGTGAGCTGAGAAGGCTAAAAACTGGAACTAGACATGAGCAACTGTATCTAAGACTGCATGTAAGAAGCATGTGCACCACTGTAAATAAAAAAGCTGCTGCTCAGGGGCACTGTGCATCTGCAAAGGGAGCACACCTAGGAGGCAGCTGCAACACACAAAGACTATGAGGCAGCTACCACCATCTGTCCTATGCAGGTTCTCACGACAAGAGGTTTAAAAGATGATAGTGTGCAATGGTTCAGACCACGGCAGCACTAATAGGGGAAGCAGCCCCTGTTAACCACGGTGGAAACCAGCCAAGTACTCCTATGTGCCTGTCCTGCTTCTCCCTTACATGCACCCAGTGTTCACTTACCAGGATGGGCTGACTCATGAGGTATCGCTCAGCCCAACACAGGCTTGATCTTCATAATGAAGTCATCTCTTGTTTATTAGCAAGGCAGCAGTCACGCTTCTCAGGAGCCCAAGATTTGGCAAAGATAATCCATAGTGCTAAACGTGTCTTACTCCTCTTGCTGCCTTGCCTGTGCAGTAAAACTATACCCTGTGGATGCCATTTGTTCAAAGCAGGCAGTTAAAAATGACAAACAGATTGGAGCTTGTCATGGTGACTTCTTAACAGAAGCATCAAGATCTTTTGCCTTATTATTATTAAAGGACAGAGATCATTTTTAAGCAGTTGGTGAAGCTGAAAACAATCCCTTAGTTTTTTTCCAGGAAAGATGTATTTAAGAAGTTCAGAATTTGGTGTTCAGAGTTAGGACGTTTTTTTATATGAAAATCAATTTGCTTGGTAGTGTCTTGGAAATTAGAATTCAGCAATTTTGTTACTTGTTATGCCTGTTTCACTGCCAAATCTTGGACACAGCACACCCTGTAAGAGCAGATGCTGCCTTTATCCAAGCACCTGTCATCCTCCTCTGTGGCCTTCTTTGCCAGGCACGCACTTAAAAAGAAATCCCAAATCCTTCAAAGGGCAAACCAACCAAATGCAGTGCTAAGCTTCTTATTTGAGTGCCCATTTAATGTGGTGGGAGGCTGGTGAATAATGCTGAAGCCAGACAGTTGTTTTCCTACAAGACAACACAAAGCTGTAACCTCTTCTCTTCTTAACAGAAAAAATACAGTGAATCTGTGTATCTTTTGAAGCAGAAGAGATACAGGCACACTTCAGTATGAAACATCAAGAACAATAAAAAAAGAGTACGTTATATGGCCATGGCCAATATTTTCTGCAAAGATAATTAACAGCTCTAGGACAGCTAATTTACATGTTAATGAAAGAGGTATCTGGAAAGCTGCAGGAAAGCCCATTAAACTGGATTTATACAAGTCAAATAAAATCTCCTTTATTAGTCCCCTTGAAGAAGAGAAATATGTGGCCTATAGCATTTTACCTTATGACTATGTATGTGGCCAGCTGCCCTTAAAGTATGAATCCTTGCAGGTAGCTGGCTTATACCATCAGTGACGACATATACTGGTCAATCATGGCAAATCAAGGGAAAGGAACGGTCAGTTGAGCTGAAAAGGTTACAGCAACAAATGAGGAATCTCCTGGCTCAACAGATTACCTTCCGCACTGGTGTCCAGCGCCCCAGCCGAGGGATTTTTCAGAGGCAGGTGCCTCTGAACCTGGGTTCTAGTTTTAATGGTTAGAAGCAAAGCAGGGCCAGGCTTGCTTTGTGCTTGGGAAACCACTACAGCAAACTCAGACCCTTCTCATTCCGGATTAAGCGTTTTTAGGTGGCTGATGACTGAAGCAAACAAAGAGAACCAACCCCAAAATATTATTTAGAATTTCCACGCTGACAAAACAACGTTTTTGCTTTTTCCTTTTTGTCCAGAATTGCCATTTTCACCAGATGGAAAAATGTCTTCTCTCACGCTGCTGCCTGGCGCTACAAGCATAAATCAGAGTGAAATCCAGTCCACACTACTGTAATTACAGGAATTAAAAACTTGATGACTGTTGCTACTAGAAATACCAATACAGTTATACAAGAGTGCTGGACCACAAGTGCAAGAAGATTCATGAGCTATTAGCCCTTCCTGCTTGTCTTGCTATTTTAGTCCTGGATGCCACAACACAGACAAAATAACATGTTTGCAGACACCTCACATGTACCTGTCAGCCACAGCCACACCTGCAAGCTGGATCCCCAGCTAGGAGGGATTAAGGACATAATTTCAGACCTAAGAACTGACATAATGGCAATATTCTGTATTAATGTGGCACCAGGGAAGCACAAAAGCATAAGTTTCTAATGGGAAGCAGATACAGATGCTATACAACAGCCCTCCTTCTGGCCCTCGAACCAATGTCAGTACATGGTTTAGGGAGCCCCACTGCAAAATCCAAAAGCACAACTGAAAAACTGTTCAGTCTGGTAAAACACTGGCGACCGACTGCGCCCCCAGTACTACACCCCTTGCCAAAGATGAAGGGTACATATGGCATTCTCCCAGGACGAGACAGTCACTAAAAACCAAAGCAGGTTCTTAACAAAAGTGAACATGATCCGGAGTACGCACTTGGCAGGTCATTCAACTTTAATATACCTCGTGGCATATCCAGGGCATTTGTAAAAACACATTTCATTACTATATTAAAAAAAACAACCCCCAACTTCCCCTGAAAATATTAGTTTTAACAGTTACACACATCTATACATACAGTTACAAAAAGGAGAAAGTTGCCATAGTTACAGTAACA
The DNA here is from genome assembly GCA_002631895.1 of Agapornis roseicollis. Taxonomy (NCBI): domain Eukaryota; kingdom Metazoa; phylum Chordata; class Aves; order Psittaciformes; family Psittacidae; genus Agapornis; species Agapornis roseicollis. The sequence continues at coordinate 6,400 of NDXB01015287.1, read as the reverse complement.
AAATAGAGATGCATTTACTGAGATGAACATGTAATATTATTGATGTGAATCCCTGTAAGCCAAATAAGAAGTCTATTAAAAATCCATGAGATTTGTCACTAAACACACATTCAGTTATTAGAAGTCTTGTCTACTCACAATGAATTCCACATACCCTGTATTTTGTGAATACAAAGTGTTCTAATATATTTACACTTAGTAAATATATTTAAATAATATATTCAAACCACAGTGTATAAAGGATAAACCTCTTTAGAAGTTCTGACAGTTTTGTTGCATTTTCTACCTATCTGAAATACCTCCATGCAGTGTTCTTACCTATGTCTTGGTTAGGGGGAAAACATGCTCTTCTCGCCAGCATGGTGCTCTATTTCTCTGCACTGCTCCTCTGACTTTCACTATGCAACTCCAGCAGGTCAAAGCTCAACTTCCAGAGGTGCATTTTCAGATCTAGTGCTCCCCTGGGCTGGAGTGCCTTGAAGTAGGAACAGCTGAGGTGGCCTCAGGACCTGGCAGGGCTGCAACAGCCACTGGCGCCTGCACCAAGCCTGTGCAGAACTGCAAGGCGCATTCCACCTCTGGTAGCTTTCATAGCTGCAATTTTAAGGCCAGTGACATTAGATCTATTTCACATGAGTGATGTTAAGAGACATCTTAAGCCTGCCATCAGTACAGGCCTTATTTAACCAGTGGTCAGCTATGACAGAGTAGCCTCATCACAGCCTATGTTTGTTTTCAAAGAAGGCTGGGGAAGTGGGTGGAAGGAAGGAAGAGACCACAATTAGATGAGGCTGCTTTTAACTATATTGCAAACTAAGACTTTATAAAAGTGACTGAGTGCTGCCATATTTTCTTTTTGCTAAAAAATACTTAATCAGTACTGCTAAGGTAACCTTAATATAAACATAAACTCAAGTAAGACAACACTGCTGTCTTTTCTCTGTATCTACACTGCTAAACACACTTGGGCCCCAACAATCTAAAATATCTGGGATCTTCCACATTTCCAGTGGGACTTAAGATCACCTGAATTTATTCCTGCATTACTTTTCCCTACCTGAGCTCCAAACTCTAAGCACTAGTTTTCTTGTCAAGGCCTACATTTGCCTTATTCCACTTGAGCATTTTTCAATGCTCTTCTTTAAATCAGCAAAAGAAGTTTCTAAAGGAGTACCATGAGCTGGGGATTTGAATGTACCATCTTCTCCATATGTCCTAAGAGTAAAGCAAAAGAGCTAAGCCTCTGTTCTGTATCTTCCATGTGAACAAGCACAGAAATGCTGTGAGTCTACTTTCTTTAGGACAGTGTGTATCTGGTCAGACTCACAAGTTGCTAAGGTCAAGACTGAAATGTACAAGATGAACACTGCTTTTGTTTAGTACAAGAGTACAATTAGTACAAACAGATTAAAACAACTGTAGTTGTCTATACAACCAACCTATCTCTAACAGAAAACAAAAGCCATATTTGCTGACAAATCTGAGTGGTCTATTAAATGAAAAGGCAAATTACAAAACCTCCTGTAATTTGGCCACTAGACCAAAATGCTACTTTCCTCGACCTGGATGCAATTCTTCAGGCTCTACTCAGACAACTTAACACGGCCTGTAAACCAAAGCTTTAGGGCAGCCATGTGCTGCTTCTCCCCTTTGACACAACGAATTATCACCTGTTTCTGATCCTCTCTGTAAGATTTACAGTTACCTTAATGAGACCACCCATCTCCAGAAAGCTCTTTTTTTGTTCTTGATAAAGAAGATACCCTGGGCACTCTCCATAGTTGAGCTGTGTTGCTCCAGAGGGATACCTGTAGACTAAGTGCTGGAGAATTTACACACATTTTGTTGACAGATTATGGTCACTCTAAGCCAACACACATTCTCCTTTTACCAGGTTTATAGGACTTCAGTTCGTATTTGTTTTGAATATATTTTAGAAATAAGTTGGAGAAGTATCTAAGTTGGAGATGTGCTGAAAGTATTTTAGCTGCGCATTACTATTGACACAGCATCTTTGTAGTTCTGCAGATCCCCCAACAAATGTTAGGAGAAGAACTTACTGTGTTACGCCAAATAGAGGAAATAAATAAGCAGCCAGGGATGGCAAAACATCAATCTCCGAGTTCTTGGGCTAAAACATCTTGAATGAACTTCAGTGTATGTTGGTACAGGAAAGCGTCCTTCTTCTTTGGCTTACAAATATTTAGATGATTAACATCCACTGGAATAAGGTCTCCAATTCCTAACTCTGGGAGAGGAAAAAGAAACAGAAAGAAAAAGAAACAGAAAGAAAAAGTTACAGAAGTTAGTAAGATCACCTAGACTGAAAAGCACACCATGCATTAGCAATTCCTCCCTCAAAAGCAACTCTGCTATCTTTAATTCAATTGTTTTGTCTTTGTTATTTTTTAATGTGCTAAAAGCATCAATATACACTGTTACAGAGTCAGATAGAGCTATACACTGCTACAAAACCCACAGTGGTAAAACACCAGGTCAGAGTTCAACTGTCTTTATTGGGAATACACTAATGCACATTTCTCCATACAGACAACTCTGAAGAATCAAAACTTCATTTACCAGCATCTGACTGACAGCAAAGTCCTGACTGAAGTTTAAGCATTGATGTGAACAGGGATAGGGTTTAAATCTGGGGTATCCAGATTCTGATCATCACTAATTGCCCACATTCCATATAAAAATACTTGGATGTGGAGATTAAATATGGAACTAGAGTGAACCTGAAATATGCCACAAATCACTACACACATTTCAGGGGAAATGAAAAATTTAGATCACTTAATTGTAGAATACAAGTATCCCATTTTCAGCTAATAATTTTGGGGCACACTAGAGATTTCACTACTACTATCACTATCCCTACTAGTGAACTTTCCAGTTAGGATGCCATGACTGCCACATTCCAGTTTATTATCTACTCATACTCAACCTCCTGAGAAATCTTTCATTTTGCTTGGAACTCTTATCTTTAACCATGTGAAATAACACTAGAGCAGGATGAAGGTTTGCCTTCACATGTGCAAGCATGCACGTAAGAAACTGAGCGTATTGCCTGTCTGCATGGGTTCTGAACAAAATGAGTGGGGTGCCACTGAACTGCCATGTGCCCTCCATCGGCTTTTCAAGAGAGCTCATGTGCTGCACTGTGTGTCATCTCTAGAAGAGGAGAAACACGCTATAACATTTAAAGTGCACAGGACGTATCCAGACCTCTTTTTCATTTTATTAACAAAAAGAATGCCCAGTTTTGCAGTCCTTGCCAATAAAATGGCACTGCAACATTTTCACAAAAAATTGCTTCCTGAGAGGACATGCTGGAAAAATATTGCTAAATCCTGACTCAGGAAAACAGGGATGTATAGTCCCCACTTTTAAAAAGCAATAACCTTACATGTAACCTAGCGGGTTTAGCTGGTGGAAAGCCTGATCTAAAACCCAACAAAGCCATGGTTTCTGTTCAAGGCCTTACAGGTACCTTGGGCAGTGCAGACAAGGGGTTTGCTCAGGGAAAACCTGAAAATACCAGACTTAAATAAATTCTCCAAGTTGAATGCCCCTGAACAAAGCAAGAGAAAGAACTGTCTGGTTTTTCCCTTCTCCAAAAGGCAAAATGATGGAGGGAAAACTCTTCAGGAGGCAAACTACTGCTCGAGTACCTGAGATATGGAAAATAATGGATTCTTCACACTGAAAAACAGCATTGCAACTTTTTCCTTCCATTAGCAGTTTGCTAATTTTCTTTCTTTTTTCCTAAAGGAGGAAATAGCTGAAATTCATGGGAGCTTATAAAACACTATTCAGCCTATCTACACAAAAATAAACAACAGCTATTCACAATGGCGAAAGAACTATACCAATGTAACCTTAGACCAGGGTTTTATCAACAAGTGTTCCTCACATTTAGAGAAATCAAAACTAACAATTGCTATTCTAAGATACAAATGTAGCTGCCTCTGATCTTCACAAGAAAACTGTAATTGAAACTGAGCCAAAAGTTTAAACAAAAAAACCCACAACAGATGCTTTTTTTCCCCAGGTCTTCCTACCACAGCATTTCTAATCCTGCCTCATTAAGGATGCTTACATGAACATATACAAAATAAAATAATTTAAATGGCTATTTGACTTACTTGCTGATTCCAGAGGCACAATGTGCAGTTTTATCATACTGCTTATGTGTGTTGGTAAGGTTTCTGCAAAACTCAGCACTGAAAATTTCTTATCTTTGGCAAGAGACAGGAAGTCATCATTCAGCTCTTTAAGAGCAGGAGAATCTGAGAAAGAGCAACATAATTTGTGCAGTGTTATCTTGAACATAAGATTATAGCATTTGCCTAGACTGCATTCCTAGAGATGTTTTGGAAAAATCAGTATTCCAGGAAAAGAAGTAGCATTTTGCTTTTAATCCTTTTTTTCCCAGCTATCATATGGAACAATTTATGGCAGGGGGGATGGAACTTGATGATCTTCAGGTCCTTTACAACCCTAACTATTCTATGATTTCTGCTTAGCATAGAATTTGTTTAGAAGATAAGGGTCTGAAGTCCAGCATATGCTGAGCTAAATTACTCATGCTACTATAAACCAGTTCTGACTCACTTTTTTCCTCCCTCATCTCTGCAATCAAATGAAAATTACTCAGAATTCAACACCCAACCCAAAACATAAAAGCACGTTTTTTATCCGGCTTTTTCTGACAGCATGATTAAAAAAAGAAGCTTCCTGGATGGATTAACACAGACCCTTGGTGTGAAATGGTAGCAAAGCCAGCGTACCCTTGCTGAGTTCTTTAACCTCTGCAGATGGAAAGAGAAGATATCTGGCATTCATAGAATATTCAGCCAGCTGGGAACCATGGTGAGGTACACTATAAAATATGATTCCTCTGGTGTTGTTTACAATTTTCTTCATGTCTGGATTCTTGGAAGCATCCACCAGCATCTTTTTGACTAGAAGACCTGGCAAGAGAAACTGAATTAATGCAGGCATATAAACCACTATGAAAATAACAATCATGCTATATTATCCGTGAAACAACCAACCATAGACTTGCCTCAGCTGATTAGCCCTTAGTTTGTCAAATATGTAAGATTAAGTTAAAAAAAAAACACCAACAAAACCTGAGGAGGCATTAAAAAGATGTATCAATGAGTGATGCAAATTTCTTTATGGTTTGCTTTAAGTGTGGCTAATGACACTTACTATATGCCTGATCATGGAGAAAATTTTGCCTCTGGGTTCCCATTTACATGAATTTCAACTCATTGATTTTCTGCTTTTAAATCAACACAGTAAAAACAAACAGCAATAAAATGCCTTTCAAAATGTATATGTGGATGAATACAACGCATTAAGAAAGAAGAAATCTGTTTTCCAAATTTTTTCAAATGTTTTTTGATAAACTACTCCCAGTAACGGCATTTCAGACTGAATTTGTTCAACAGCTTACTCTGAAACATAACAGCAAAGTATCAAACAGGCAGCCTGCTTACCACCCATGCTATGTGATACCCACACCAGAGGTCTGTCTCCAATCCCAGCAGCTCTGAGCTTGTCAAGAAGCTCATTGCTTCTATAAGCAATAGACTTCCTGCAAAGAAGAAACAAACACAAGCATGATGAAGCATGACAGGTTAAAAGGCCATGTTAAAACAATGAATTTTAGTGCTGCACATTAACGAAAGTGAATTAAGTACACAAAACATTAATTACTTAATTATTCAAAGAATCATAGAATCATAGAATAGATAGAGTTGGAAAGGAGCTTAAGATCATCTAGTTCCAACCCCCCTGCCATAAGCAGGGACACCCCACACTAAACCATGTCACCCAAGGCTTCGTCCAACCTGGCCTTGAACACTGCCAGGGATGGAGCACTCACAACTTCCTCGGGCAACCCATTCTAGTGCCTCACCATCCTAACAGGAAAGAATTTCTTACTTATATCCAATCTAAACCTCCCCTGTTTATGTTTGAACCCATTACCCCTTGTCCTGTCACTACAGTCCCTAACGAAGAGTCCCTCCCCAGCATCCTTATAAGCCCCCTTCAGATACTAGAAGGCTGCTATGAGGTCTCCATGCAGCCTTCTCTTCCCCAGGCTGAACAGCCCCAACTTTCTCAGCCTGTCCTCGTATGGGAGATGCTCCAGTCCCCTGATCATCCTCATGGCCCTCCTCTGGACTTGTTCCAACAGATCCATGTCCTTTTGATGTTGAGGACACCAGAACTGCACACAATACTCCAGGTGAGTTCTCACAAGAGCAGTGTAGAGGGGCAGGATCGCCTCCTTCGACCTGCTGGTCATGCTCCTGTCGATGCAGCCCAGGATACGGTTGGCTTTCTGGGCTGCAAGCGCACACTGCAGTCGGCTCATGTT
>NDXB01015286.1:24931-37434 GCA_002631895.1 Agapornis roseicollis | reverse complement strand
TCAACCCCCCTTCTTGCCCTCCCCTGCTTCCAGAGAGATGGGGGGAGAATCAAATAATGCAACTTCCACAGGTTGAGATAAGAACAGTTTAGTAACTAAGGTATAACACAAATCACTACTGCTACCACCAATAATAATAATGATAAAGGAAAAGAATACAGCATCCCATCAACCACTGACAGATAACTCACGACACCCCACCAACCGAGTGCTGACCGACCACCTCTTCCAACTACCCCAAGAGAACTAGGCCTTCCGGATCCTCCCCAGTTACATCCTGGGCATGATGTGCTATGGTATGGAATACCTCTTTGGTCAGTTTGGTCCTGTCAGTACAGTCCTGTCCCTCCTTCCTCCCAGCCCCAACTCCTCCCCGGCAGAGCATGAGGCTCACAAAGTCCTTGGTCAGGGCAAACATTGCTCAGCAACAACCAAAAACATCGGCCTTATCAGCCTTGTTCCTGGGTTAAGTCAAAACACCAGCTACTAAAGACAAGAAAAACTGACTGCAACTGCTGAACCCAGGACAAAAGGGAAGAATCATTAGGGGCTAATTGCAAAGGATCTTTCTCTAGTTCATTATTTAGGCTTATGTTAGGTTCTTGATCCCCTCAGTATGACTACCAATGCATATGCCCCAAATCTCATTACAGACTGTGTTGTTGTATTCATGTTTCTTTTTAACACTTTAAAAATTAACTGACTCTTTTATCTGGGTACATTTGGTACATGTGCCTATCTTGTACAAACTGGTTGTCCTGTTGAGTGATGCTTACTCCCACTTACGTCTGCTGTGATAAGATGGAATGAGTCACACTAGGTGTTTGTAAAGGTTCACAAGTAATATATTGAGAGCTGCAAATAAATCATGATGCCCTTCTATGTGGCAGATGCTACAGAGCAAATTGCTAAGAAATGCCTAAAAGAAGGTAAATAAATAGGTAGAATCAGGAGCTCTAAAATAACTTTAAAGGTGAGCTTTCAGAAACCTGAGCATTATCTCTGCACAAAATAGCAACACTGTGAAAGAACACTGAAAATTCATTTTTAAGAATCTGGATACGCTATAGAAAAAAAGACTTTTAGTTCCTTGTCACTGTGCACTAGCAGTGTTAAATGATGTTCAGATCCTGATGTTGCTGCTTTTACAACATACCAGATCTGTGCCCTTTCCACAGGATTTGCTAGCCAAATCAAACAGCATAATGGGTCTATTCTAGCTCCCTGCCTCTCTGCTGCAAGAGTCAGAGAGTCAAAATACACTGGGCCTTTTGTCTTTCTTGTCTTCTTTAATTTTCTCTCTTTCTTTCTATATCAAAGGAGCCAAGGAAATCACTGATCATTCCATGAAGGATTTGGTAACTCAGTTTGTGGTATATGCCCTCTAAAACACCACTGAAGAAAGACTTTAGCTCAATCTGGAGAGGTACTATCATGCTTAGTAAGGCAAATTTTCAGAAATCATGCAAAAGTGATGTTCTTGTTGCAGTCATTATAGATGACTGCACAGAATTAAACTAGACATTATTAAGCCAAATTCTAGTTCTTACAATTTCATTCTGTCAATGAAAACCTTTTCCTATGGTTTACACAAGTATGTTACCCAGTTTCCTTCTTACAAGGAGTCAAAGAGTTCTGACACTAGAGTACTTGTGTGGCTCTATTCATTAATAAAGTACTAACTCTCCTCCATCCTTTCTTGACATGGGAGTAAAAGTTATATAGTCCAGGCTCTGGATTTACTATGCTAATGTAATGGCCTGTAGAATATTACTGAAAATGGCTAGGCATCTGTTCTCCAAAGCAAGGTCATTAGTAAATTCTGAGTGGAAGGAGGAATATTTACTCCACATTCCCATATGCTAATTCTAATATACTCAAAACGCTGTATTTCCTATTGGCTTGGTCTACACAGGTCACTGTGCAGTCTATGGACTCTGTGGATGTTTCTATCACTGTGACTGCCTAAAATTGCTCTTCAGAGGCACCCACTTCCTCTAATGATTGGAAGAAGAGTCCGTCTGTTTATCTAAGGTGTTATAAATCAGGCTGCCAAGCCAGAAGTCCATTCATCAGATATTGTAGTATTTTACATTTCAAAATTCTGACTACTTATACTGAATATAAAAGCTTTTACCTATACAGTTGTAGTATTTTAATACAGCATTGTAGGTCAACCAATCATTGCATATAACTATTGGTGTTTCAAGTTGTTTCTGTTCAGACTTTTCAACTTTAGCCAACTTAAGTTAGACATCTTATATTGTGCTTTAGTTCCTCATCAATAGCATGAAAATGATGTGGTATTTATACAACATAAGTGAGTTTACCTAAAATAGAAATAAAAGCAACAATGACAGCATTTCTAGATGAAAATACTTTATTTTTCTAAAAGCTTATTACATTGGCTTACAGAGCACAGATCAGTTAGAATTGTAATAATACACTTCTAGTAACAGCTGTGTTGCTTTATAAACAGCATAGCACTTATAGACCACAGTAATTTTTTCAGAAATGTATTTGTTTCATTTTTTTTTATTCAGAATAGATACATAAGAATTTTTATCCTGAAAATGCAACTGAGTCATCTTAGGTAAGTATAAATAAAATAACTAATTGTTTGATCATTCTTAAAAAGTCAAATGTAACTGGATTACAGCATTCTCTTCTTCAGGCTGAAAAGCCCTATCTTTCTCAGCCTATCTTCATACAGGAGGTGCTCCAGTCCCCTAATCATACTCGTAGCCCTCCTCTGGACTTGCTCCAACACTTCCATGTCCTTTTTATGTTGAGGACACCAGAACTGCACACAATACTGCAGGTGAGGTCTCACGAGAGCAGAGTAGAGTGGCAGGATCACCTTCTTTGACCTGCTGGTCACACTCCTTTGGATACAGCCCAGGAGACAGTTGGCTTTCTGGGCTGTGAGCTCAGAGTGAAGCCGGCTCATGTTCATTTTCTCATTGACCACCACCTTCAAGTCCTTCTCCACAGGGCTGCTCTCAATCTCCTCTCTGCACAACCTGTAGCTGTGCCTGGGATTGCTCCCATCCAGGTGGAGGACCTTGCACTTGGCATGGTTAAATTTCATGAGGTTGGCATCAACCCACCTCACAAGCGTGTCAAGGTCCCTCTGGATGGCATTCCTTCCCTCCAGTGTATCCACCCAACCACGCAGCTTGGTGTCATCAGCAAACTTGCTGGGGGTGCACTCAATCCCACTGTCCACGTCATCGACAAAGATGTTAAACAAGACCAGTCCTAACACCGATTCCTGAGGGACTCGTCACTGGCTTCCAGCCAGACACTGAGCCATTGACCACAACTCTTTGTGTGCGGCAGTTCACCCGATAGCTTCCAGAGGGGGCGTACGTTGTCCCTAGTCTGTCTTATATTCGCAATGTACCTATAGAATCCCTTTCTGTTATTCTTAACATCCCTAGCCAAGCTTAATTCTAACTGGGCCTTAACGTTCCTAACCTGGTCCCTAGCTTCCCGGACAACATCCCTGTATTCATCCCAGGCCACCTGTCCTTGCTTCCACCTTTTAGAAGCCTCTTTCTTCCTTCAAATTTTTCTCAGCAGCTCTTTATCCATCCAAGGAGGTCTCCTGGCCCTCCTGCTGCACTTCTTTCTAGTTGGGATGCAACTGCCCTGAGCCTGTAGCAGGTGATCCCTGAATATCATCCAGCAGTCTTGGGCCCCCCTGCCCTCTAGGGCTATATCTCATGGAACCTTATTAAGCAGGTTCCTGAAGAGGCCGAAGTCTGCTCTGTTGAAGTCCAGGGCAGTGAGTTTGCTGCACACTCTTCTCACTGTCCTGAGGATCTCAAATTCTACCATCTCATGATCACTACAACCAAGGCTGCCCTGGAGCATCACATTTCCAATGAGTTCTTCCCTGTTGATGAGCACGAGGTCAAGCAGAGCACCTCTCCTTGTCGGCTCCTCTATTACTTGCAGAAAGATGTTGTCTTTCCAAACAATCGAGGAACCTCCTGGATTGATTGTGCCAGGCTGTACCATCGCTCCAACAGATGTCTGTGTGGTTGAAGTCCCCCATGAGAACAAGGGCTTGTGAGCTTGAGGCTTTTCCTATTTCTATGTAGAGTGCTTCATCCAGAGAGTCCTCTTGATCAGGCGGTCTGTTGCAGATCCCCACATGTCTCCCATTGCTGTCTTCCCTTTAACCCTGACCCACACACTCTCTGTTAACTGTTCACCTGTCCCCAGACAGAGCTCCATAGTCTCCAGCCAATCTCTAACATAAAAAGCAACTCCCCCTCCCAGCCTACCAGGCCTGTCTTTCCTAAAGAGCCTGTAACCTTCCATTCCAACACTCCAGTCATAGGAGCCATCCCCCCATGTTTCTGTGATACTTATTATATCATATCCCCATAGACGGGCACACACCTCTAATTCCCCAGTCTTCAGGCTTTTGTATAGAGATACCTGAGCCGAGCTCCAAATGAGGCCAGCTCATTGGATGGAGGAGCTGGAATGTTGCTATGTTGCTCCATGCATTTATTATGGGTGGTGGCAACCAACTGGGCTTGTTGGGATGGAACAATACCCTCCTCCCCCAACACATCTACTTTAAAGCATCCTTGACAAGTCTGTCAAGCCTCCTACCAAGCCCTCTCTTCCCCTTATTTATCAGAGGAGGTCCACCATCCCCCAGTAGACCTGACCTACAAACTCGGGTCCGGTGTTCAAGGTACCCAAACCCTTGACCATGACACCACTCTTGTAACAAATTATTAACCTGTCCAATCCTCCTAGAATTTTTAAGGTCCTCCCCTGTATCCTGGAGAACAGATGAAAAAACAATCTGAGAACCAGAGCCCCTAACCACCTCTCCCAGGGCTCTGTAGTCCACCTTTATGTCCCCTAGGTTGCTGCTATCTATATCCCTAGCACCCACATGTAACACAAGAATTTGGTAATAGTCCACAGGACTTACTAGAGCAGGCAAGCTCTCTGCAACATCCCTGATCCATGCCCTGGGTAGGCAACACACCTCCCTCGAGACTGGGTCAGGCCAACAGATGGGTGCCTCCGTGCCTTTCAAAGCAGAGTCCCCTACTACTATGATCTGTCTCTTTTTCCTGGCAGCACCAGTAGAGATCTTCTTTACCAGTGCCCCAGCCGGCTGTTCCTGATGCAAGTGCTTTTCATCATTAGCCTTCTGCAGGATGGCAAAGCAGCTCGGGGTGGGGACAACAGATGTAGGAGGAAGCCCCTTGCTTTTAACTGTCCTCTTCCTCCTTTTTTTGTTTCTTTTTTTTCTTCGTTACTAATTGCCATCTTCCCAGGTTAGAGGTCTCCTTGCTCCCTCCTTCCAGAGTGGAAACTTGAGGCCCCTGCACAGTTTGGTCCTAGAGCAAGCAGTCCTGCTTCCTCTCAGCTTCCCTGACATCTCACAGCCTGTTAACTGCACCCCACAGCTCAGCCACCTGCTGCAGCAGGACCTCCACCAGGGAGCACTGAATGCAGCCCTGCCCATTCTGCTCCGTTCCCTCACCAGCCCAGTGCAGGCACTCTCTACACCCTGAGCTCCGCACTGCAGCCTCCCCTCTCATCGGCTCTGTCTGGGTGCTTACACTGGGCACCGCCGGAGCAGTCAGAGCAGAGCTCCCAGACCTTACCCTGGTCATACGGTGACTGCTCACCATCCCGCTCACCATCCTGCTCGCCTGCCCTCACAAACTGCCTCAACCCGCTCTGTTTGCCGCGCTCCTGGTGGCTGGTGCTACCTGAGCAGGTTTTTAACCACTCACAGCTGCCACCGAGCCTCCTGGCTCCGCCCCTGGTGAGTCAGCTCCTCGCAGGAGCTGAGTTGCCAGCCCATGATAATGAAAATGGAAAAGAAAATATTGTGTGTAAAGACAGCGTCAGACTCAGTTTACTGTTGCAGGAAAACATTTTTACTATAATTGTTTCAGAACTGGATAAATTGTTTATCCTAGTGCATCACCATTGCACTAGGTAGTCTTCATGGCTGTTTTCCAAGTTATAAAATCCCTGCATGAAGCCCTTAAGAAAGTTGTGGTAAAAATAAAAATATCCAGGCATAATTTACACAATAAAAACCTTTCAACCTCATGACCTTTTAAAACCACTGTTGCGACACACTTAGAGTTCTGTTTGATATCCTACAAGACAAGTCAAGCATTGAAGGAAGAAGTAGCACAAACCTGTATGAAACAGCATGTTACTCTATAAAATAAGCCACACAGTAAGACAGCATACCTCTAAAAGAATTTGTGTACCCAACAGTCCAGATAAATAGCATTGATATTGCTAATTACAGGCCACAGGACTATGCTAACTGTGCCTCCTGTTAATTCCCCAGGGACCCAGTCCACCTGTTAGGTTTGTTATCAACTTGCCGGGTGGAGTGAGTATGGCACCACGTGCCTTTTGCTACTATGTGCAGTTTAAGGGTGGTATAATAGGTCTTGAAAGGTCTTGAAAATATGGGAACTGGTTGAGGGAAAAAGTCACAGAACAGCTAGCAATGCACTGAATGGCCATTACTCATCACAGGAAAAAAAAAAAAATGCACCTGCAAAAAGACTGCTTCTGCTTTAGGAAAGGGAGCAGCAGCCCAGCAACAGGGTGAGGCACCTTCTGCAGCCTAGAAAATGATCTTTCCCCAAGTTCAGGCAGTGTGTAGCTCAGGGTAGAGGCCAAGGGCTGGGAATTGCCTTGAAACACAACCGCCTTATAAAGGACAAGATTCTGAACTTGGGAATGGGATGTTTATTTCATCCCTGGGTCTTCTGGTTGAACAGCTCCTGGGCCTGATCACTGCACTTTGGTGACTGCAGACAATGAAGGACTGTGGCTACCTCTGCTAATTACACAGGTCAGCTCTGTGGTGTTGGGTACACGCCTAATGTTGGGTATAATTGCTAAGTATTTATGGCTTTGAGTATGTATGAATAATGGTCGACAATCAGAACCAACCATTTACATGAAATGTGTTAATGAGTACCAGTCTAGAAAAGCTTTGTTTTGCAGTTACAGTCATGATTTTTCCATTTTTTAAACCTGCTCAGAGCAGTGATGTCTGATTCCCTGCCTAAATGTTCTTTGTGTAGTACATGTATGTATGTGTGTACAATACGTAGCCACATATTCAGGTGCAACAAATGTTTCATCGCTAAAGTAAGATGCATTGATAGAAAATGAAGGAAAGTTGGTCCATACTGTGCTCCTGCATGGTAAAGAGTGAGTGAGTTCTAAGAAAAACTCTCATTTGCTCTATGCAAAAGAACAGTTCCATAATTCTCATGGCTGTCTAAGAAAAAACTTTCAATAACATTTGGATCCTTTGCAGAACATGACTGTTACTATTTTAAAGTATTTCTGACTCTTCTATGAGAAGCCAGGAGCTTATTAATATTAGAAGGGTACTGCCCATATGAACTGTACCTGTCATGAGGGAACAGAATCATTATTGGACAGATTTCAGCTACCATTAATCTGTGCATCTTCACTTATTTCAGAGCAGCTATGCCAGTTTACCATGGTTCTGAGTACGGCTTAATGATTGTAGGACTATAAGCCTAAACCAAGAAGTTGGCAAGAACTTTGAGATAAAAAGATATGCCTGTGGGCATGAATGATCTGACAGAATTCAAATGCGTATCTTTTGAACTACACTTTCTAGTGTATTTTGTCTGAGGTTTTATGATAGTCCTTTATAATTAATCATCAGCCTTTAAAACGTCAGTATATAAGAAGTAGTCCATCCTGATTCTCCTATTATCCTGAAACAGGTTATACTGAAGACGTTCAGATCAGAAACGGGTTTATGTTTGCAAGCACAGAATTTAACACAATCACAAAATATAAAAATAATATGTAACATATGATTGAAGACTTAAGACATCTTCCCCTTAGCTTTTTATCCACATCAACGTTATTTCACTAATTCTATCTTCTGCAGTATAGTATTTTCCCATAGCTAACCACTTCAAGTACTCTATTGAAAGATATGTTGGATCTTCATTCCTCTCATATGTAGGGAAGCAGTAATTCTAGCAAAGATACCAAGTTATCTTGGTATTACCTATCTTTCTAAAAATGTTATGTTGTTCTTTTTGCATTCATTTCTATTTCCATAAGTAATTTCTTCATAATTTATTCACAGGTTTCTATCCTATTGAAATCAAGAGATAGGCTCTTATTTCTCTGGGTTATGTTTTTCTTTATATTAATTATAATACAATATTTATTATTTTACAGACATGCTCCCGATTTGATAAATCAGCTATTCTTCTCAAAATTTAGAAGTGTGCTGTTTTTTTTCATTATTCTGCAATGACAACCCTTACCTGTCTTGATCTGAGCACATTAAACTCTGAGTTCTGTTTCCACTTCTGTTCTGTCATTGCCATTAGCCATCCTATCTCTGCTCCTGGATGTACTTTGTTCTTTCTGAAAGTGATGTAAAGTACTAATAATTTTGATTATTAATAACTTGAATAATTTTAATCTCCTTCCAAGCTTCTTTGGGTCTCAAGCCTCTGTCTTCCATTTTTATATCCAGATCTGAAAGACCTAACAACTTTAAATGGAGACCAATGACAACTCAAAAAATAACTCACCCTACCTAAGATTATCAGGTACATGACCCTTGGAGAAACCTAATTTTCTCTGCTAATTATTGGGACAACCTGGTGGCTGCTTAACTGTTAGTTGACATAAGTTTATCTGAAAGGGTTGACAGTTGAATAAAAAAATAATTACACAGAAAATTGTTTACTTGAATTTTCCTGTTCTCCTTACTAGTGTTTCAGTCCCAGATGTCATGGACTCAGTCCAGCTGCCACTGAATTCAGTGACAAATGGTTTTTATGAATTTCACTAACCAACAAATTGTGATGGAAAATAGGTGTAAATTTCCCAGTGTTTCAAGTAGATTGCTATGCATTCAAGGAAATAAATGGCAGGAAAAAATAATTTAGAGTCTGATATAACTTGTCAATTGAAGCAACAATTCCCTGCTGAATTTCACATGGCACTATGTAGGTACTTAGAAGATTGCATCATAGATTTTGAACAAAGAATGTTCATTTTTCTGTTGTCATTAATCTATTATACAATAGTTTAGTTGCTGACAAAAAAGAAAATGTTCTTGGGGAGTAGGATAAAAACAGTAAACACATGTACAGATACTAGCCATATGAATTGTATTTCTAATGTTGACACCATTAAATTTTGGCAGTGAAAGTGGTACTAAAGTGACTACTGCAAGCAACTCTTTCTTAAATATTCAAGGAAGATTTTTCTTTTCACAGAGAATACTGATCAGAATATATAATGATAGAAGTATTTGAGTAGAAGTTGAGATTGCTTATAATATGGTTTAAGTCAGTGTTTGAAACTGAATAAGAAGGGTTCAGATAGAGGGAAAGAGTCAATAGTATGGAAATTATTAGAGCTTTTCTTCTAACATTTTGAGGAAAAATTGCAGAAAGCAAATGAGATGTGTTGTTCTGGTCAGCACATTGTGATTCTGACAAATGGAGGTCTCGTAAGATTTGCTTTCCTGAAAAATGACTGCTACTGAAGGCCAAAATTTTGTTATTAGTTATTCAGAGTTTGTCTAAATTAATTTCATTCTATTCTGAAAGTGACAGTTTAATCTTCTTAACCTTTTATGAAAGGCACCACTAACCTGTGTTTTCCTGTGTAGGTACTGATTCCTTATTATCTGATCATTGTTATCTACTAGATAGATACATTATGGATTCATGAATGCATATTTGTATACATTCCACTCAGAGCAGTTCTCAAGGGAACAGTGATCATAATTAAACAAGCTTGACCCATCAGCTTCTTAGCTAAAATAGCACTTGCACAAGACTGTTTTCTGCTCAGCTAATTGTGGTGGAGAGGAAACAAGATCAGTGGAAGACACCAATGTCCTGGGTTTAGAAGTAGCAGTCAATTTTTAATCCTTCTTAGTAGCTGATGCAGTTCTGTGTTTTGACTTTTGGCCTGGGAACATAGCTGATAACACCGATGTTTTCAGTTGTTGCTAAGTAATGTTTATTCTGACCAAGGACTTTCTGAGTCTCATGCTCTACAAGGGAGGAGGGGAGGTCAGGAGGAAGCAGAGACAGGACACCTGACCCAAACTAACCAAAGAGGTATTCCATACCACAGCATGTAATGCCTGGGGAGGTAATGGGGAGTTACCTGGAAGGGCACATGCTTCCAGGTCGAGCTCGCTTTTGGTGGGTGGTGTCATACTCTCTTCCCTTGTTATTTTCCTATCATTATTATTATTATATTGGTAGCACTAGTGATTTGTGTTATACTTTAGTTACTGGACTGTTCTTATCTCAAACCCATGGGAGTTACGTTCCTTTGATTCTCCTTCCCATCCCTCCAGGAGCTGGGAGGAAAAGGGGGGAGTAAAGAAGTTGGGGAAAAAGCGGAATAGAAACTGGGTTTAAACCACAACAACCAAACAAGTCAGCTGAACTAAAGCAACCATTTCCTATGTTCCTTCTTATCTGCCCAGCTGGACAGTGTTGAGTTTAAACAATTTCGCAGCTGGGAGTGGGGTGCGAATTTTCAACTCTTACAAACTGCATGTTTACTCATATATTTCCTCTTAGGTTTATGCAAAGTCTTTGTCTGGAACATCCAGGTCTAAGGTAACTACTGTTTAAAAACCACAGCTAGGTATGCACCATAAATTTTCTTCTGTATATGCTTTAATTGAAATGAGAACTTAATAATGACAATTGAAAAGATCACTTTGAAATTTGTAAGTGGGTAAATAACTCAGTAAGAGACCATCCTAGAGAAACTGCTAAAAAACAAATATGAGGCATCAGCATGTTGACTATAGCAAATAGATCTTAAAATCCATTTGATTTTATTATTAGCACTTATCTAGCAGCCTCTCAAGAATTTATATTGCTTATGCTGATGTAAAACAAACACTATATTGTAGTCATGATTTTACAAACCATAAGAATAATCAAATCTTTTAAGAATAGCAAATCAAACAGGAAACACGAACAAAACCCCCTGTAATATTACAGGACCACGTGTCACAAAGAACATATGGTACGCATGCAAATCACTGCAAAAAAGCACCTTATGGATAAATCTATACACCTATTAATATTTATAAATATACAAATAGCAGTACACACAAGAATACACTTTTAAAATTCTTAGGCAATCTTATCACCTTCACTAAAAACACAGTATAAAATCAATTTTATTTGGCTTCAGGGGAGACAGATATTAATCTAAGAACAAATAAATTAGTTATACTTTTATTAATAATAATTGTCATTACATATTTCACACTTACTGCAGCAGACTCTTGTTAATTTTGTCAACTTTACATGTTGACTCAAAGATAAAAATTAGAGAAACTAAAGGAAAAAAGTAATGCCATAATCTGGAAAGTAAAAACCAGATTATGACTATGTTAGTGGGGCTGAATTGCTCATTGTTCTGTCCAGTAAGTACTAGAAAGCATTTATAGCTTACTGATAGTTCTGTATAAACAGAAGAATTTCTCTTGTTCAGCGTAATTTAATTATATGACTTATGTATTGTAGAAAATGTTGGTCCTCCTAAGGTTTATTCTGATACATAATAATGAGGACTAAGTAAATTCCATTTTCTATTTGAAGTACACAGGAGCTCTGATGGAATCAGTCATTTTTCATGTTATAAGACTATCATTGCAGAAACCAGTCTTCAGGAATGAACAATGTGAAATCTTTTTTCCTTATACATACATACACATATGTAAGTATGCTGTTGGGCATAATTTAAGGTACACATGCACATACACAGACCCATGTATACCTTGGCACATTTTGCTAACCGTGAATGACTCTTGAGAGTAAATTTTGGTGAATCTATGTTTTATAACTAATTGAGATAATCAAACTACTCAGCATTATAAAATTGTGTCTATTACTTCCAGAAGTGATCTTCTGAATTCATTAGCTTTTAGAATTAGTACTCATCTTTGATTTTAAATAGACTACAAGCTCTGTACCTTGCATATAAATGTTCAGTGTGTCTGTTTAATCATTCAGCTTCAGTGTTTTGCATGATGCCATATGTTTCTGTAACTAACCAATCTGCAGTTACTATTCAAACTGTCTTTTATTTTTGAGATCTCTGAGATTTAAAATTTCTCTACCATGAGTGCCATTCCCTCTATGCCCTCTCAGTTTTACAATCAATGGATCTATTTTTGTATTCCCTAAATGAGAACATGGATGGTGTCATTTCTTCACATGATGATGTTAATTACTGTCACCCCATCACACCCATTTGTTCATAATGGAACCTGCAGAGCTACATCTAATTAACTTCCTCCTCTCCTCTATACCTTTTCCAAAGCCAGGCAGTGTTATTTCTTGATGATCTCATCTTAGTGTAAAAATATTTACAAGATTTCAAAGAGAGCTATTAAAATTTTGAATACTTTTTTTTTTTTTTTT
>NDXB01015286.1:0-24837 GCA_002631895.1 Agapornis roseicollis | reverse complement strand
TTTTAAAGAGAGCTTTTAAAATTTTGAATTTTTTTTTTTTTTTTTTTTCTCATATAATTAAATTCTATTTACCTTACTTTTTTTCTTTTTTTTAAATTAGAATTTATGATATTGTGGGTTGACCCTAGCTTGACATCAGGTGCCCACCAAACCTATCACTCCCCTCTTTAGCTGGACAGGGAAGAGAAAATATAATGAAAGATTTGTTGGTCAAGGTAAGGACACGAAGAGATCATTCACCAATTACTGTCATGGACACAACAGATTCAACTTGGGGAAAATAGTTTAATTTATTACCAATCAAATGAGATCAGGATAATGGGAAGTAAAACTAAATCTTAAAAAACCTTCCTCTACCTTCTCTCTTCTTTCCAAGCTCAGCTCCACTCCCAGCTTTTCTCTACCTCCTCCCCTCCAGCAGCACAAGGGGATGGAGAATGTGGGTAGTGACCAGTTCATCACATGTTCTCTCTACCACTCCCTCCTCCTCAGGTAAAGGACTCCTCACACTCTTCCCTTGGTCCAGCATGGAGCCCTTCCCATGGAAGACAGTTCTGCACAAACCTTTCAGCCTGCAATACAGGCTCATTCCACAGTGAAGTGGAGGATTATGGCCTTCATTTGGGGTTCCTGAGGGGAAATCCCAGTGCAGAGACTGGCCAGAATCCATCAGCTATAATACTGACAAAGCAAGGGTGTTCACCCCCCACTTCCACAAAAGGCAGCCCTAGGGAGTGACTAGGAGCACTGTGAACAGGACAAGCAAACACGGCATGGTGTGTCAGCCAGAACATGGTGTGGTAGGTTGGAGGGGGTGCATTTTTGAAGTGGGTACATTCCACTGGCCAAGTGGACAGTCTTGAAGTCCATATAACCCAGCAACCAGGCTCCATTCTGTGACCATCTGCAAAGGTCAAGGGCACTCTTCCTACCTGACCCTCAAGGCAGAATGGCAGGCAGTCATCTGAAAGCAAAGGTTGCAGCTCTGGTTGAGGGTTCTGCACCATCTACTCCAGCAGTGGTTGATGTCTGGTCTAGTGGGAGCTGTCCTTGCCCATGGGAGGGGGCTTGGACCTAAATTATCTTCAAGGTCCCTTAAAACCCAAACCATTCTGTGATTCTATGATTATTGAAAACATTTCCAAAATATCCCCCCAAAATCAGACTTTTTGTGATTTGCATTTTTATGCAGATAAAACTGAAGGCAGTTTTATGGGCCTTAAAAGGAAACAGTTGTCTGACGTTCAAAGGTAGTTTACTCACCAAGGGCAAAATTTACACATTTTTTTTATGATCAAGAAATCAAGAACACATTACACTGGCAGTTTCTAAGGCTCATTAGACCAACTAATCTGATGCCTTTCTAAATTAAGTTAGCACTGATTATTTCTTAATATCTTCCTTTTTAACTTTCAAAAAAACTTTTTTTGGCTTTCGTTGTCCTCTGAAATCAGTTTCCTGTTCTGGTAGTACTTAATACAGCAACAATGCTTTTTGACTTGTATCTTTGTGTCAGATTTAACAGCTTCACTTAGTGTTTTAGTTAACTTCTATGATCAGCTACTTTGCTGTTTATAGTTTCATCTGCCTCCATCTGCTTTGCATAAAGTTGCAGTAAATCTGGCCTCTTGCTTTTTTTGTCAGGTTCTAAGTGGAAAGAAAGACTAGAGAGCAGCAGCCCCAGACATGGAAGGCTTACTTGAAATGCTTGCTCCCTCACAGACACTGAATGAGACAAAACCAGCCTATTAAGGAATTAAGATCTTTAAGCTTTACAATATATGGTAAGGAGCTAAGGAAAGGAGAAGAAGAACTTGTAAAAGAAATTTCATGAGGATAGGAAACTATCTTCTGCATATGATTATTAATCAATTAGTTTTCGATACCTTAACCTGTCTAATTTGCTGATCATCTATAACTCAAGTTGGCTTCAGTTATAACTCACGTTCTTCTCCTTGTTACTTCACACACTCAAAGTTTTAACCTTTGAACTAGCTTCTAAAAATTCAAATCTAATTGTTTTGAAAATTCAAATTAAAAATAAATAAATGAAACCTTAATTATTGATTTTTCTAAGAATATGAGAAAAAAACCTTGTTTTTGACAATGGAGGGTATTAAATATTGCTTCTTTATTTACTGGAATGTGATCGAATGAAAACAAGTAAGTGCTCATTTAATCAAAATTTTGTTTTATTTAATCAAGAATGGGAATCGGTAATACCTCAGGATGAAAGGGAGAGAGAGAAAAAGCTAAATATCTGCTTTCAATTGTGAAACTTTTTTTATCAAATGTTTGTACTGGTCACTTCTCATTCTCTCACATATCCTGCTGAGGATATTAGAAAGCTGAATGGGTCATTACATGAAAAACAAGGTGCTTGGTGGCAGCCAGCATGGCTTCACTATGGGGGAATCCTGCCTGACCAATTTGGTTGCCTTCTCCGATGGGGCTACGGAACTGACGGACAGGGGTAGAGCAGTTGACGTCATCTACCTGGACTTGTACAAAGTGTTCGACGCTGTCCCACTTATCCACTGTTTGGTGGATACGCTGGAGGGAAGGAATGCCATCCAGAGGGACCTTGACATGCTTGTGAGGTGGGCTGATGCCAACCTCATGAAGTTTAACCATGCCAAGTGCACGATCTTACACCTGGATGGGAGAAATCCCAGGCACAGTTACAGGTTGGGCAAAGAGGAGATTCAGAGCAGCCCTGCTGAGAAGGACTTGGGTGTTGGTTGATGAGAAACTTAACATGAGCCGACAGTTTGTGCTCACAGCCCAGAAAGCCAACCGTCTCCTGGGCTGCATCCAAAGGAGAGTGACCAGCAGGTCGAAGGACGTGATCCTGCCCCTCTACTCTGCTCTTGGGAGACCTCACCTGCAGTATTGTGTGCAGTTCTGGTGTCCTCAACATAAAAACGACATGGAGCTGTTGGAACAAGTCCAGAGGAGGGCCATGAGGATTATCAGGAGACTGGAGCATCTCCCATATGAAGACAGGCTGAGAAAGTTGGGGCTGTTTATCCTGGAGAAGAGAAGGCTGTGTAGAGACCTCATAGCAGCCTTGCAGTATCTGAAGGGGGCCTATAGGGATGCTGCGGAGGGGCTCTTCATTAGGGACTGTAGTCATAGGACAAGGGGTAATCTAATAAAAGAAAGAGTAATATGGGCATTGATATAGGGGAAAATATGCTTAAAACCCTCAAATACTAAACTCCTTATATGCATTACCAAAGAAACCATAGGAGAAAAAAAAAAAATGAGTTAAAANCAGCTGTTTGGTGCTATGCATTTATTAATTGCTTACGCGCCATTGTGACTTCAAGGGCCAAAGAAAGCATTTTTTTATGAGGACAATCCCTGCATTGTAGTTATACGCATTTTGAGGAAAAAAAAAGAAAAAAAAAAAAAAAAAAATGAGTTAACACTATAGACCACCAAAAAAAAAAAAAAAAAAGTATTAGATACCCAAATCCTGCTGAAAAAACATTTGATATGTTAGATTTGGATTATGTGGAGATGGAATATCCCACCCTATCCCTCATGAGATGGGATATGCTTTTCACTGTTATGTATATTAAACATAATGGAAACTAATTTTTGGTAGTGTGATTAAAAAAATTCTTCTCAGATGCTCTATTAGGATGTAATAAAGCAGCATATGCAATTGAAATAGAGCAAACAGCTCATAGCACATTTCTTACAAGGAGGCAAATGCAGTGGAGGTTCTATAGAATGTTTTTTTAATAGATGAAGGGGAAATTAGATGCTGCAACTACATTATTAAATAGTCGTCACTAGTCCAACTTTGAAAGAGTCTTCCACACTTGCAAACTACAGAACAGAACATAGCAAAAGACAAAGCTTATGATCCGAAAATAAATTCCACAAGCTTTGACATGCGTTTTTAAAGTGAAATGTATACACCTGATGAAAAATATTCACACTGACAGCTGAATAGTTGAAACTGGGGGAAATAGATCCAGGTATCTTGAAACATCACCTCTAAGAAATGCAGAAATTTATTGTGGCACAAAAGAATGTGTCACAGAAGACTAACAAACTGGGGGAGATATAATTTCTATTCATGGTGCATACAGACACAGCTATCTGAGAAAGTTGCACAATATTTATTGCCATGATAGATGGCACAGTTTTAGCTAGTTTTGTTAGATTGTTAAAAAGGTCGATTTTTATGTATCATTATTTCTACAGATAAAGCAAAACAAAATCTCAGAAGGGGTGAAGTTGAAGATAAGGGTTAAGAAGTAAAATGTTATTTGATGTCTTGTGGAAGAAAAGGAAGAATTTCATAGAAATGGGGCAGTAGAAATGCAAAGGTGATGCCCAACTGTGATATGTCAACGAGTAAGATGCCAGGAGTGCATAAACATGGTAAAAAATTATGGACCAAGGTTTATTATATGAGATGAGACAAATGGTTAGCAATTCTGGAAAGAAATGATGAACCGTTTCTTGAGAGGTTAGAAAGGATAAGAAGCCAGAAAAAATGTGGAGAAAACAGCACTGAATGCAGTTCCATTCTTTAAATAATCAGTTATTCTAGAGTTGGAAAACTAGATTTGCTGAAATTTCTTCTAAAAGTGTTTTTCAGAAAAAAGTTATAGTGATATCTTCAGGAAAGAACACTATAGACTATAGTGGAGGGTGCTGTTGCACTGGAAGGAAAATGCCAGAGAAATATGTACACAAATATCTTAAAAATGAAAGTAGAGGAATAGGAAATATGTGCTAGATAATGATCTAAGCTTTAAGGGTGCACTGAAACTACTCATTGTTATCTGCAAGCTAAAGTAGTCTATATTTTTATAGACAAAGGCAAGGTTAGTGCTGCTCAAGGAAAAAAAGAAAGTAATTACACTGAGAGGCAATAATGAATGAAGTAGTATGAGAGACAGAGTTTGACATCATAAATACATTGGCTGTTAGAAACAGTATTAGAAGGGAAAAAGAAATGCAACGTGATTTTTCCACAGAGATGTCCCAACAGTCATGACCTTCAAACTGTGTTTTTTGCTACTTGACATTATTTCTTTTTAAAAAGAAATGGAAGGACTGGCCACTGTTTACTTCAATATTTCCCTACTTTAACAGCTCTTTACTCCGAACCAATGTTAATTTATTATGATATGCACACAAGCACACATATAAAACAAACACACATATTATTAGCATATAATTTTCTATTGTTATTGATATAGTAACCATTGACAAGACTGCTCTTAATACACTTGCTCCATTGATTATTCTCATATTTTTGAAACTTTTAAAATGCTGGTTTATGACTGTTTTAAATCATGAAATATTTCTGTTTTCTGCTCAAAAGTTTTAAGTCTACCTTCTTACTATTCATTCTCCTGTACTGTTTTGGTTAATTCCTTTTTTGTATAACTAAAAAAAAAAATAATAATGCAAGTGTCCTGGGTTCAGCAGTTGCAGTCAGTTTTTCTTCTCTTTAGTAGCTGGTGTTTTGACTTAACCCGGGAACAAGGCTGATAAGGCCGATGTTTTTGGTTGTTGCTGAGCGATGTTTGCCCTGACCAAGGACTTTGTGAGCCTCATGCTCTGCCGGGGAGGAGGGGAAGCCGGGAGGAAGGAGGGACAGGACTGTACTGACAGGCCCAAACTGACCAAAGAGGTATTCCATACCATAGCACGTCATGCCCAGGATGTAACTGGGGGTGATCCGGAAGGCCTAGCTCTCTCGGAGTGGTTGGAAGAGGTGGTCGGTCAGCACTCGGTTGGTGGGGTGTCGTGAGTTATCTGTCAGTGGTTGATGGGATGCTGTATTCTTTTCCTTTATCGTTATTATTATTGGTGGTAGCAGTAGTGATTTGTGTTATACCTTAGCTACTAAACTGTTCTTATCTCAACCTGTGGAAGTTGCACTCTTTTGATTCTCCCCCCATCCCTCTGGAAGCAGGGGAGGGCAAGAAAGGGGGTTTGAGTGAGTGAACAAGCTGCCTGTTTGGGTTTAAACCATGACAGCAAGCAAGAAATATGTATATTAAATGTAGTGAGATAAATATATCACCTGAATTGATCATAAATTTTATATTAAAAATTTCTTCACCAAGGTATGATTACAGTTTTGGAACAAAATGTTTTAATTTCAACAAAAATGGAAATGTGGAAAGTTGCATTCTAGGGTTCCTGGAAGAATTCCTAAGAAAAACCTGATCAACCAGTCTGACAGTATTGAAGATTCAGCAGTAGTCTGCATGAGTGTAGGAAAAATCAGAAGGGGGTTTTTAGGGCCTTTGATTTGATCAAGTACATGAATTTGAATCTTCTATATCCATAGATACTGGATATTTTGTGCTAATATCTGTTTTCTTCCACAGAAATAAAGACAATAAATTAATTCAAGAAAGAAAAAAATATTTCTTGCAAGACCATACAATCCGTTTCTTACCATCTGTTGAATTCCACAGCTTGTTTACTATGATCTTTTTGTTGTTGTCAACTAAAGTTTACCTACCTGACTGGCATTCTTCCCAGTCTGAAATGAAGGGTTTGTCATCCACTTCATACTTGTATTTTCTTTCAATAGCTTTTTCTTGCGAAAAAAAAAAAAAAAAAATTCTGTAAAGCTTTTTTTATTACAGATTTTAAATTCAAATAAAATTAAATTCTGCCACTATATACCAACTAGGGATGCTGGTAAGACTTTGAGGCTGTTATTGTGGGTGTTCAAATTTCAAAAGTTGTGTTTTGCTGTGTCGTGCTTTAAACCCAGCCACGCAACTCATTCACTCACTCAACCCCCCCCTTTTCTTGCCCTCCCCTGCTTCCAGAGATAAGAACAGTTTAGTAACTAAGATATAACACAAATCACTACTGCTACCACCAATAATAATAATGATAAAGGAAATAACAAGGGAAAAGAGTACAGCCAACCACCGACAGATAACTCACCACACCGCACCAACCACCAACCAAATCCCTCCTCCAACACCCCAGAGAGAACTAGCCCTTCCGGGTAACTCTCAGTTACATCCTGGGCATGACATGCTATGGTATGGAATACCTCTTTGGTCAGTTTGGGTCAGGTGTCCTGTCCTTGCTTCCTCCCGGCCTCCCCTCCTCCCTGGCAGAGCATGAGGCTCACAAAGTCCTTGGTCAGAACAAAACATTCAAGCAGTAACTAAAAACATTCCTGTTATCAGTTTTGTTCCCAAGTTGAGTCAAAACACAGTGNAAAAAAAAAAAAAAATTCTGTAAAGCTTTTTTTATTACAGATTTTAAATTCAAATAAAATTAAATTCTGCCACTATATACCAACTAGGGATGCTGGTAAGACTTTGAGGCTGTTATTGTGGGTGTTCAAATTTCAAAAGTTGTGTTTTGCTGTGTCGTGCTTTAAACCCAGCCACGCAACTCATTCACTCACTCAACCCCCCCCTTTTCTTGCCCTCCCCTGCTTCCAGAGATAAGAACAGTTTAGTAACTAAGATATAACACAAATCACTACTGCTACCACCAATAATAATAATGATAAAGGAAATAACAAGGGAAAAGAGTACAGCCAACCACCGACAGATAACTCACCACACCGCACCAACCACCAACCAAATCCCTCCTCCAACACCCCAGAGAGAACTAGCCCTTCCGGGTAACTCTCAGTTACATCCTGGGCATGACATGCTATGGTATGGAATACCTCTTTGGTCAGTTTGGGTCAGGTGTCCTGTCCTTGCCCCGGCCTCCNCCCTTCCGGGTAACTCTCAGTTACATCCTGGGCATGACATGCTATGGTATGGAATACCTCTTTGGTCAGTTTGGGTCAGGTGTCCTGTCCTTGCTTCCTCCCGGCCTCCCCTCCTCCCTGGCAGAGCATGAGGCTCACAAAGTCCTTGGTCAGAACAAAACATTCAAGCAGTAACTAAAAACATTCCTGTTATCAGTTTTGTTCCCAAGTTGAGTCAAAACACAGTGCTGCACCAACTACTAAGAAGGAGAAAAATTGACTGCTATTGCTGAACCCAGGACATGCTGATAACTCTCTTTTTTGTTATTGTTGGCCAGATGTTCAGCCACTGTCAAAGGGTGAAAAGCCATCCATGTCTCCTAGGTAATGTAAATATAACATAATTTAGAAATTTAATTTTTCTAATTTAAACTAAATAAATAACAGTTGGGACTAAAGTTATCTCCAGTATTGCGAGAATGAATTTTAAGTAAGCCTTCTATAGAAGTGTTTCTCTAGAGATACTCATTGTAATACCAAAAACAGAATCAGGGACTTTGGTCCACAGTGGCTACGCCTACACCAGCAGTGTGTACTGCCTGGCAAAAGTGGATCATCAAGCTGAAAATGTGGTCCCAAGAACTCTTATGTGCTTCAAGGACCTAAGTTCTGATGAAGCCTATTCTGTTCCAATTGACTAATACCTTGCTTTGAAACAATGAACGGCCAAAGATGTAACACACATAATCATTTTTATGACATTAAAGCAGTACTGTCTGAATGAAAAGTGCCTGAGTGACACTTTGACATCAGTTTGCAAATGGGTGGAGAACAAAAGTGAAACTGATATTTTTTTATTTTAGTATCATTAGACTTTCTAGTCACAACAGTATGTGAATACCTTTTACAATCTTGAATTGTCTTTGTTTTATTTCTTTGTTTAAGAATGCTGTTTAAATGTGTACATATATATCTGGCAACATAAGTATATCATAAAAATAGATGTAGAAATATATAACTATGATAAGAAAAATACCTCATGCTCTTTCTGTGGAAGAAAAGCTTTAAGATGTGAATCTCACTTTATGGAAGAGAAACATCTGCCTGTGAAAGATTTCCCTACAGATTGTACCACTCGACTAGAGAAATCAAATTAAAAGATGGATTTACTCATGGCATATGAGAAGAAAATGATAATTACGCCCCCCAAAAAAAAACCCAAAACAACAAGGAATACCCCCAAGTGTATCCTGTTTCTGTTTAGATAACCCTCCACCTCTTTCTGTAGAGTAATAGAATAGGAAAAAGTTAAAACAAAATTGGAGGAATCCGTGACTTGATCTTCATCCCATTTAGAGACTTTTTTCAAATTTTGCAATTGCTTCAAAGACATGAGAAAAATATAAGTAAAAGACTTGAATTAAACTAGTCAAAAATCTTGATGTAGTTTGAGGACTGATGATTTTTGTTGTTTATTTCAAGAACTAATTAATTGTGCTAATAGTAGCCTTAAATGAAAATGCTTTCCAGAACAATCCAATAATCTAATTGTAATGTGTCAGTGACAAATCATGGATAAAGCATTAAATAAGATAACTTTTAATGAAAAAGACAACATTGCACCCTGTAACAAAAGAAAATATTATAAACTATATATAGGGTTCTTTATTATAAACACAAGTGGTTTAACCAGGTGTTAAACAGATTCATATATTTTGAACTCTGAGCATGTATGAACACATATGATAATTCTTTGTAATACTTATATAAATTTACTTTCCAGGTAGAATCAGTCTGAGTAACTCTTTAAATGACAACCCATTAGAAAGTCAATAATAATTACCTCCAAAAATAACTTTGCTGCTTCTTTGTCCTTATAACATTAGTTTGTGTGTCATTGGTGTTTTGGTATTATTGTGTCAAGTTTGAAAAAGCTCGTGCAACAGACCACCTTAAGTCACTCAAATGTAAAGAAAACACAACATTCTCAACTTGGTTTTGTCCAATTAGCAAGCTACACTTCAAAGCACTGTAACACAGAAGTGGTTCTTTGCTATCTTTAATTTCCACTTTCAGCTACCAGCCTAAAAAAACTTTCTGAAAATCAAGTATTGTTGAGAATAGCTATGACATTGCAGGAATAATGCAGAAATTATGTTTTAATATTTCTATCTTAATACATTTTGAACTAGGAAAATATAGTTAAACATGGAAGAAAGTTTTTCATCATTAAATATATTTAAAAACTCATTTCATAAATTTAAAACTGGGGAAGTAGTTTTTCTCAGCTTTCTGTTAGAAACATAACTCCCATGCTCTAAGAATAACTATATATTTCATGAACTTAAATATGCCAGTATGCTATACTAACATGTCAAGTACATTTTTCCAGTCACTGATCATATAGATGAGGTTTCTTTTCAAAATACTATGAATGCTGCTAGGTATGATATGTTTGTGCTTAAAGCAAAGATTGCTTATATCTGTATGGTATTAAATTCCTCTCACACATAGGAAAACCCAATTATACCTTTAATTGACCCTGTTTACATATTTGGCTATCTTTGTAACGCACTTTGACATCAGTAAGAGAAAAAAGTTGCACACGCGCAAGATTTTTCAGTTCACAGAGCTGCTACAAATGTATACATCTCCAGGGACACACAACATGAGGTGTATGACTGTCCTGTTTACTTCATCTAAGCATTTTTTTTTTTAACTTTTACCAATTTTTAATTATGTACTCTTATAAAATATGACTGGAAGGAGCCTCACTGGGTTATTTAGTGCACTGTTCTGCCCCAAGCCAGGATTAGTTGATATTTGAGCTTATTATTTTCTATCTTTTCCTTTCCCAGTAGCCACAGAGGACTTATTTCCTCTCATTTTTTGACAGAATGATCAAAAAAGGAATCAGCACCAAGCAATTTTTTGCTAATAATGTTTTGTAATTATTGAAATTACCATGTTACTGGACAAAATTACAACTCATTTTTCCTGTGTTTCTCACATCAAGTCCTTCCTGTCCTGTGAGCTTCTTTAGCAAGATGCTTAATTTATATGAACAATCCATGAGTCCTAATTTATGTAAAATATTCTTGCCTGTTGTTTGGCATTACTTCTGCCTTTAATAAGTTTTTGTTAATAATAGACAATATTACCATGAACTCATACAGTAAATGCTAAAAAAGGAAAAGCTATTAATCATTCTTTCTTTTTTTTTTTTTTTCCCCAGTTTTGTATATTACTGTTTATTATGAAAAATAAATTCTATTTTGGCATTTTTTCAAGTACTTGGGTGCATTACTGCCCTGTGTGATGCTTTTGTAATAACTAGATTTTGCACCATCCTTTGTACAAAAAAGCTCCAGCTGTATAACAGTGGTATTTTTATGCCTAGAACAGCAATAGTACTTAGCTAAGGTTAATTAAACATTTTAAAACTATAGTTGCTCAAGAATCATATCTTAAAAAGGCAGCATTTGCCCTGAACTTTCATAGATTGATTTGCTATTTGATAACACATCCTCTCCTTTCTATAACTTGATGCTGAATATTTTCCTGGAGAAAGGAGCTACAATAATGGTGAACAGTCACTTTATTAGACTCTGAATTCTTCCAGTACATGTAGCAACTTAAGTTACCTCAAAACATTAAATAATAATGTCTCTTAAGTTGAACTGTAGCTTTATTAATCAGTTCTCTGAAGTATGCATAGATTTTAGAGGACTTCGAATTTTAGAAGATTTTAGATATATTTTTTTTTAGAGGACATTCAGTGATTGCATCTATTAAAAACACTAGCACAGATGAGAGATCTGTCACTGATTATAGCAAATTTCAAGAAAGTTATAACATTTTGGAAGATAAATATGTAAAAATCCACATCTATGTGTCTCCTTGTTATTTTGTTTAAACTGCAAAGAACAAATCTCAAATGGTTGAAATATTTTTCTTCACAAACACAATAAAAGGATTTTGTCTTGTAAAAATAAGGTACATATTAAATAGTGCAAACTACGTATTTCAAAGTACCTCAGAAAGTAAATCAAAGATCTCAGAGGATTCCAAAGTTCCATCTCTAGCCATTAGGTCATCCTCCAAATAAACCATAAATATTTCTGTTTCGTAATCATCAAAATTATGTAACAATTAAAATTCCAAACAAGTATCACATCTAACAAAAGTAGTGGCAACTTACAAGAGAAATTATTCTCTTCTTATAAGTAATTATACAGAAGTGTAATAAAAAAATACCCAGACCAATCTTAACCAGACTGTATAATTATTTCCACTTTAATTAAAAGGATATTTATTTTTTTTTTAAGAAATAGAGATTCTTCCATGAAAGGTTAACACAGATATTTTTATAAGCATTTTCAGGGATTATCCTGATGTCTTCTGTTAATGTTTACTATTTGATGCATATTTTGCATGCACTAACAAAAGGCTGAATGACCTAATGAGAATTATTTCACTAAATTTCTTTCCAAGGGGTTGGAAAATGTATAATTTGGGTAAATTGTTATTACTATGTACAGACTATTAGCTGGATAAGTGTTGTTTACATAAACAGAAATTTTACAACTAGCTGTGTTCAACGAGCTGAAAAGTAGTGCTAAGCTATAGAAGAAAACTTATGTGCTGACATTAGTAACTACAAGGAACTTGTGTTTTAAAGTTTCACTTATAGCAAGTAACCTGAAAGTGTCTTGAAAGTCTAGGGATTAATTCTGCTGAAATCTGTTACAGCTCTAGGTGCACAATATTACTGAACATGTAAGTATCAGTGCCACCAGCATCTTTCAGCAGATTGCTGGTCATTTGCTCTTCTGCAAATCATGCTATTTCTTCTTATTCTTTAAGAAGGAATGGAGAATTCTTCATCAGAATAACTGTTGTATGGTAAGGTTATCAGCACTCATAAAAGAGCGCAGAGACACAATGGCAGGTGGGGAAGCCCAGATAATACTATACCTCAGCTACTTCAAAGACCACCCCAGGATCCACCACCCTGCTAAAACCCCAGCTCCCCAATCCCAGAAGACCATGGATCCCCAAGGCAGGCAGGAATCCAAATTATGGACTCAAAGGAAAAGACGCCTTGTCTGGGCCACTCCCAAAACTGTCCCAGAAGAGCCCTAGTGTCTATGTGTGACACCCATCACTATGAGTCAGTTCTGGAGCACCTTTTGAACAGAGTGGGGTGACTGTCATGGGATATGGGACACATTATGCATTCAGGGGAGAGCATTTTCAGACTGTACAAGATTTATTATGATCCCATAATTTAAGGAAAGAACCTAAGGTGTTATAAGGGAATCTAGAGGATCTGGGTAGGTACAAGTTTGGGAAAACATGGAGGTAAGGAAATAAAAAGGACTGGTTGCATGTAAATAGCTTGCTGGTCAGTATGCTTTGTCTGGCCATACCGTGTGATTGATCAGCAAAATCTTTGCTCTCTTGTTATTAAACTCTGCTGCTAACTGGTTTTATGTGTGAGGGGCTCCCTCTTCTGTGTGTGGGAGGGGGTCTAAATGCCAGCTACAGGCATGGGACCAAAGATCAGGATGCATGTTCTACTGAACTCAACTGTCCACAGTGAGTGAAACCCAAGTGCCAGCCCTGGGGTGAGACCATGGTCAGAGACATATGTTTCCATGGTGCAGCACCTGGAGTGAATCTAGGTGTGGGAATACGTGTGTGTTTGCTAGTGAAGATCCAGCCAGATAGCCAGTGACTAGGTGACATGGCCTGGAAGCTGGAGGGCACAGGGTGCCTCCAAAAGGTTGAAACTGCAGTTGGTGCTCACTCTGGGAGACCGGGGAGGTGCCAGCAGCTAGTGGAGAGACCATAGAGTCTGGCGTCTCTAGGTGCTGGGGTGTGTGTCTGTAAGGGTGAGAGCCTGGGGAGCTTTGCTACTGGGGACCAGGGGAGTCCCAGGCAGTTTTAGGTGTGTGTCTGTATACTTGTGTGTGAGTGAGGTAGTCCGTGCCAGCAACTGGAGAGGAGCTGCAGCCTCAGGGATTCGACCAGGTTCCAGAAACCAGGGAGACTGGGACCCAGCTACTGGACAAACTGTACTGAGCCCAGCTGCTGGGGAGAGGGGTGTAGTGTGGATGTTGAATATGTGTATGCATATATTCCTATCAGCAAACTTCCACCCTGCTTAGCTAGAGACAGGAGCAGGATGAGGCTGTTGATGCTGTCTCTGTGGGAGTGCTCTGTGTGTCTGTGGCCTGTGCGTCCATCTATTTGTGTATATGTGCTATATACATGTGCTTTGTGCATGCCTGCCTGTTGGGAACACAAACTCAACTTTGTTACTGATTCCATCTAGGAAATGGAGCTGCAGCAGCCTCAGCACTCTCTTTGACTTTTGGATACAGCATGATGTATTTTCCTGTAACAATAAGTTTTTGGAAAACAATTTTTTTGCATATTCCCCATAGTATTCTGTTCTCTAGTATTAATTTATTCAATGCTTCCTTTTGGATTGTGTTTTCCAGCTCTCCAATCTGTATCTGTGAGTGCTTTAATTTGAAAATCTTCTCTTTGGAATACATACTTGTGAAAGTGACCTGCCCAGAAAGTACTCTACCTGTTACTCAACTAAGAAGTAAAGTACACTTACTTAATATATCTTTCAGGCTACACTTTTGATTTTACTTTGACTATGGTGTTTGATTTGTTCACAATAGAATGATTTTATAAATTCAAGTTAATTTTATGATCCATTATAACCCTTAGAAAGGTAGGGAATTAATTTCTGTCCAATCATTTGTTTTTTGGCCCACTTTTGCTGTTAATTATATCTGTCTAAATGTAGTTCCTTGGACACATGTCTGTTGAACTACATCTGCTTTTTTTCCAGACCATTTCTCCAATTTGTCAACATCATTTTGAATTCTAATCCTATCCTCCAGTATGCCTACAGTCCCTCCCAGCTATGTGTTGTCTGAAAATTTAATCATATGCTCTTGATTCCATCATCCCAATTGTTAATGAAAAAAACAAACAAAGCTCCTCTCTGTACATCATTTCATTCTGGAAGTGAACCACAAATAACATTTTTCTGCGTACAGTTTCCCAACCACTGTTTAAGGCATCTGTGGAAAAGTCAACAAAATTCTATTTCCTTACCTGGATTATTAAAAAAATAATTTCAAGATACCAAGTAATAAACAATAATTTCAAGATACCATAAGATTATATCCAGATTTTTCTATATTGCCACAGCTTCTGATCTTGTAATGAAGAAAAAAGAAAATAGGAGGGTTGGACCAGTTTGCTATTTTTGCAATCTAAGATTAAGTGAACTGTTCATCATCCTTTAGACACCTGTCTTAGTTTTTTAATTCAGAATTTTTTCCTTGTATTATTCTATGTTTTTCTCTTATACACCCCTCCTCCCAGATTCTATGATCCCCATTGCATATTGTCTTTTCCTCTATAGTAGGATATATTTCAATGCTAAATTTACAAGATCACATTAACAGGTCTTCATATTTACATATAAATTTCCACAAGTACTCAAAGCATCTACACTCTCAATACTGAGAAAATAGATACACTCTCAATACTGAGAAAACAGATCCCCTATATATTTGGAGCTCAGCTCAGGTGTCTCTATAAAAACGCGCATAGCATGGGGAATAAACAAGAGGAATTAGAGATGTGTGCCCGTCTACCGGGGTATGATATAATAGGCATCACAGAAACATGGTAGGATGGCTCCTGTGACTGGAGTGCTGGAATGGAAGATTACAGGCTCTTTAGGAAAGACAGGCCTGGTAGGCAGGGAGGTGGAGTTGCCATTTATGCTAAAGATAGGCTGGAGACTATGGAACTCTGACTGGGGACAGGTGATCAGTTAACAGAGAGTGTGTGGGTCAGGGTTAAAGGGAAGACAGCGATGAGAGACATAACTGTGGGGGTCTGTTTACAGACCCCCTGATCAAGACGACTCTGTGGATGAAGCACTCCACAGAGAAATAGAAAAGCCTCAAGCTCACAGCCCCTTGTCCTCATGGGGGACCTCAACCACCTGAAGGAGCTGGCGAGTGAAGTTGCTAAGCCACTGTCCATTGCATTTCAAAAATCATGGCAGTCAGGTGAAGTTCCCGACAACTGGAAAAGGGGAAATATAACCTCCATTTTCAAGAAGGGGAAAATGGATGACCCAGGGAATTACAGACCAGTCAGTCTCACCTCTGTTCCTGGCAAAATCTTGGAGCAGATTCTCCTGGAAGGCATGCTAAGGCACATGAAAACCAACAACGTGCTTGGTGGCAGCCAGCATGGTTTCACTAGGGGGAAATCCTGACTATCCAATTTGGTGGCCTTCTACGATGGGGCTAGAGAACTGATGGACAGAGGCAGAGCAGCTGATGTCATCTACCTGGACTCGTGCAAAGCATTCGACACTGTCCCACACGACATCCTTGTCTTTAATTTGGAGAGACATCAATATGATAGATGGAGCACTCAGTGGATGCAGTTCTGGTGTCCTCAACAGAAAAAGGACATGGAGCTGTTGGAACAAGTCCAGAGGAGGGCCACAAAGATGATCGGGGGACTGGAGCATCTCCCATACAAAGACAGGCTGAGAAAGGCTGTTCAGCCTGGGGAAGAGAAGGCTGCATGGAGACCTCATAAAAGCCTTCCAGTATCTGAAGGGGGCCTATAGGGATGCTGGGGAGGGACTCTTCATTAGGGACTGTAGTGATAGTACAAGGAGAAATGGGTTCAAACTTAAACAGGGGATGTTTAGATTAGATGTAAGGAAGAAATTCTTTCCTGTTAGGGTGGTGAGATGCTGGAATGGGTTGCCAAGGGAGGTTGTGCATGCTCCATCCCTGGCAGTGTTCAAGGCCAGATTGGATGAAGCTATGTTTGACATGGTTTAGTGTGAGGTGTCCCTGCTTATGGCAGGGGTGTTGGAACTAGATGATCTTAAGGTCCTTTCCACCTCTAACTATTCTATGATTCTGATTCCATAACTGGCTGGATGGCCACAAGCAAAGAGTTGTGGTCAATGGCTCAGTATCCGTCTGGAAGCCAGTGACGAGTGGTATCCCTCAGAGATCGATGTTGGGACCGGTCTTGTTCAACATCTTTGTCACTGACATGGACAGTGGGATTGAGTGCACCCTCCGCATGTTTGCTGATGACACCAAGCTGTGTGGTTCGGTGGATACACTGGAGGGAAGGAATGCCATCCAGAGGGACCTTGACACGCTTGTGAGGTGGGCTGATGCCGACCTTATGAAATTTAACCATGCCACGTGCACGATCTTACACCTGGATGGGAGCAATCCCAGGCACAGTTACAGGTTGGGCAAAGAGGAGATTGAGAGCAGCCCTGTGGAGAAGGACTTGGGGGGGGGGTGGTTGATGAGAAACTGAACATGAGCCTACTGCAGTGTGCGCTTGCAGCCCAGAAAGCCAACCGTCTCCTGGGCTGCATTCAAAGAAGCGTGACCAGCAGGTCGAGGGAGGTGATCCTGACCCTCTACTCTGCTCTTGTGAGACCTCACCTGCAGTATTGTGTGCAGTTCTGGTGTCCTCAACAGAAAAAGGACATGGAGCTGTTGGAACAAGTCCAGAGGAGGGCCACGAGGATGATCAGGGGACTGGAGCATCTCCCATATGAAGACAGGCTGGGAAGGTTAGGGCTGTTCAGGCTAGGGAAGAGAAGGCTGTGTAGAGACCTCATAGAAGCCTTGCAGTATCTGAAGGGGGCCTATAGGGATGCTGGGGAGGGACTCTTCATTAGGGACTGTAGTGACAGGACAAGGGGTAACAGGTTCAAACTTAAACTTGGGAGGTTTAGATTAGATGTAAGGAAGAAATTCTTTCCTGTTAGGGTGGTGAGATGCTGGAATGGGTTGGCCAGGGAGGTTGTGAGTGCTCCATCCCTGACGGTATTCAAGGCCAGTTTAAACGAAGCCTTGGGTGGCATGGTTTAGTGTGAGGTGTCCCTGTTTATGGCAGGGGTGTTGGAACTAGATGATTTTAAGGTCCTTTCCAACCCTAAGTATTCTATGATTCTATGATTCAGTTTGTTAAGTTATCCACACAAGTGTCTAGCATCACCTGTAACACCTGTAACATAATACCAGATTAGTGTGAGACCCATGTTCTTCTTAGCTAGCCTGAAGATCTCAAGTGATACTAGAAGTTTAAGAAACGGCAATGCTGTTTAGGTTCCAGTTGCTACAGTGGGAATTTAGGACTTGTAACATCTATTGCTGCTTAAGATGCTGTAGGGTATTTTTAACCTGCCCCAAGTATCTCTTTCAAAAGGAACTGGGCTATTCACTGGTCCACTATTATATCTGAAGGGAGTATATAGAAATCTGGATACTGAAGAGAGCTTCAAAGGGCACTAGATGCCTAAGAGTGGGTATTTGAATCAAGTACCTGGCACACCTTCAAACAACTACATATAGAAATCTGAATTTAAGGTTTCTAATTTCAAACTGAATCCCACTCTCAGTCATAGATCCTCCTTGAGATGACAGTGGAATGCACTGAGATGATTTCAAAACTTCTTTGTTATGTAAGCTATCTCTAGACTAAGTCTGATGTCTTGACCTAGATTCAGTTCAAACTCATTGTCCTCGCTCAGACTAAGAATTAGGTATCTATTGCCACTAAAATACTTCTAGGTGTCCTGATTCACCTCTAGATGCCAGTCTAGAGGGCTTGTGTCTAACTGCTAGGTCCATGAAAATATCACAGATATCCTAAAGCTTATCAAACAAAATCATAATCTGTATTTGGGTAACAGAACTGCTTGTCTTATTCTTTTACAGATTTGTTAAAACATGTTTTTTTTTAAACCTCTTTTTTTAATTAGGTCAAACTTTAACAGCTAATTTGAAGTTGTTTTAACAGATTAATATGTTATTTTAAATATTTCTCATTCATTTGATTTATAAAATGGTACAGAGCTAGTGTGTCCTAGAGTTAAACCTGAGACAGCCTTCCAGAATTGTCTCTCTGGAAGACAAATCTGTCACGTACTATTCACGAAGAAAAGACTATACACATTAGACATGTGTTAAGATATTAAATACAGGCTCTTATAAGAAATCATATTCACCAGTGATTGAAAGCCAGAACTTCTTCAGTAAACAGGAAGCCAATATTTTCTGGAATGATTGATCACTTGACATCTTCAAGAGGGCTTTCTCTGCCTCAATGACAGAATCCTGGCAAAAATAGATACAAAGGGTTCTTGAAACTAGTTGCATAGGTCAACAATTACATCCTCAAAACATTTTTAAAGTGCCTAAGGAGACCTGGCAAATATCAAACCATTATTGGCTTAATTGTCTCAAGTACAATACCACTTTATTTGCCCAAATTCTACCACAAAGAGAATTAGCTCCATGCCTTCTAGGAGAATCTGCTCCAAGATTTTGCCAGGCACAGAGGTGAGACTGACTGGTCTGTAAATCCCTGGGTCATCCATTTTCCCCTNGGCTGTCACCAAGCACCTCATTGTTTTTCATGTGCCTTAGCATGCCTTCCAGGAGAATCTGCTCCAAGATTTTGGCAGGCACAGAGGTGAGACTGACTGGTCTGTAAATCCCTGGGTCATCCATTTTCCCCTTCTTGAAAATGGGGGTTATATTTTCCTTTTTCCAATCATCGGGAACTTCACCTGACTGCCATGATTTTTCAAATATGATGGACAGCGCCTTAGCAACTTCATTTGCCAGCTTCTTCAGGACCCATGGATGGACTTCATCAGGCCCTATGGACTTGTGTACATTCAGATTCGTAAGATGGTCTTGGACAGTGGTACTATAGTCAGGGATTTGGATATCTAGAACACGGGACTCGATTTACTAGGCCAGGTCTACTGGGAGCTGATGGAGCTGGTCTGACAATGAAGGGGAAGAAAGGTTTTGGTAGGAGGCATGCCAGACTGGTAAAGAAAGCTTTAAACTATATGTACTGGGGGATCAGGGCATCATTCCACCCCAACACACCCAGTCAGTTTCCAGCACCTATAATAAGTGCTCAGAGCAATGTAGACATATTCCAGCTGCTTCAGCCAATGAACCAGCTTCATTTGGAGCTCAGCTAAAATGCCTCTGTAAAAACGCCCGTAGCATGGGGAACAAATAAGAGGAATTAGAGATGTGTACACATCTATGAGGGTATGATATGATAGGCATCATAGATACATGGTGGGATGGCTTCAATGACTAGAGTGTTGGAATGAAGGTTACAGGCTCTTTAGAAAACTGAAGAACTGGCTACTCAGGATTTGGAGAAGGCTAAGGTTCTTAATGACTTCCTCATTTCACTCTTCACTGGCAAATGCTCTGACCACACCAGGCAAGTCTTGGAAGGCAGATGCAGGAACTGTGAGAATGAAGACCTTGGGCCCACTGTAGGAGAGGATCTGGTTCAAGACGATCTTAAGAACCTGAAAGTGCACAAGTCCATGGGACCTGATGAAATCCATTTGAGGGTCCTTAAGAAGCTGGCGAATGAAGTTGCTAAGCCACTGGCCATCATATTTGAAAAATCATGGCAGTCAGGTGAAGTTCCCAACGACTTAAAAAAGGGTAATATAACCTCTCACTATAGCAAATTAAAATATAGGGCTTAATTCATTCTCCAAAGGTAGAGATGCTCTAGCATATGTTGCCTGGTATTCATCTGTTATATAAGACCATTTGTACATAACCTTTTGCAGACATGTTGTCATAACTGCCAACACATGCAGATGTTGGGATCCTCTTAGTCATCTCAAATGGCAACTTTTAAGCAACTGAACTGAGCTCCCAATGGCAGAAACTTGTATAAAGGGTAGCTCAAGCAAATGTCTTAGGTCAAAAAAGAACATTAGGATTTTCCCACAAAATTATTTAATCCCATTTCTCTACAAAATGTAAAACAGTCTCAAATTCGAGAGAAAATTATTGAAATTACTCTTTCTTCATTACTTTTAGAACACTTTAGGCTTGACATGTTTTGCTTTGGAAGCCATAAGATTCTGGGTTTTGATCTGTTTTTCTTTAACTCTGTTGCATTCCAACACTTCTCAGTTCTGTTGCTACATCAATCTGCTCACTATAGCCTTTTTTCATACACAGTGTTTTTCTATTATCTTCTCTTGAAACGAACTGCTAAATAACACAGCATCTTATAGCTTCCCATCAAGAAATTATCCCAAAATGGCAACTGGTCAAGCCGAATTAAATGCATTAATAGACTCGATGAATTGCAAGTATTTTAGGGTCACATTTTAAGATGTTCTATTATTGGCAGTTTTTAGCAATGCATCAAATAGCTTTATTACTGAACACAAATAACTTTAGCACTGGACAATAAAATGCATCATAGCAGAGTTGCAAATCTGTCCCCTTGTATAATGGAACATCTTCTAGATGCATTTGAAAGAATGAGCACTTATTTATCTGACTATGTGCACGTGTTTATATCTAGTAATTAGCTAGGAAATGTAGGAAGCCATTAGTCCTTTTAGTTTGCTGTCTGCTTGTCTGGAGTGTTGTCTGATTGCTCATAACATCTAATCACTTTCATTCCTCATTCTTTCCACTGAAAAATCTCTGTTGGCTTATAGGCCTGTACGGCATTTGTGCCTTTAGAGGTTTCATGCTCAGAATGGTTTGCTTACTATCAAATGAAATATCGTTTAGGTACCCTTCATCAAGCCATGTGCTATGTATCCTTCTTGATGTTTCTTTTTGCAACTTTATATTGCTACACAGTATTAACTCTTCCCCTTCACTCCCTGTGTGGGTTATTTTCTGAGTATATTCTACCAATTCTTTACTTGGGTGTGAAGCACCTTCACTGACTCTTCTCATTATCATTTACGTTGTTTCATAGTCTACTTTAAGAATGTGCCAATTATCCATTTTAATAAGAGAAACCTCTATTCTCAAATTGGATAACAAATAGACAATATTGGAATTTTAATGTCTTCTAATATGCTTGGAAAACTCTAAGTTAGTGAGCCTTACTGCAACCACCAGCTTTAATTTGACAGCTATTACTATTATTAATATAAATCCATATGAGTTTAGTCTAATTTAGCCAGTCTAAACTGGCTAAACTTGTGTCTCCCACATTTTTAAATTCAGTTGAAAGTTTTAATGTTCACCTTCATAGCAATAGAGCCACCCAAATATATCTAATGAAAACTTATTTTGAGGTTTGGTGCTAACCCCACATGAATCAAGGACATTTGATAGTGATCATATGTATTCTGAAAAAGCATACATTTAGGAATATCTTCATTCTTATAAACAGAAGTTTAAGCTTGGTTTGAGTACATTTGACTAGTTGATGGGCCAAGATACAAAAACAATCCTTTGGGGTAAACTATGGTTCTCTTGATAAAAAAAAAATGCGGATTTGGGTATCCCAAACCTACTAAGTCATTATCTGTTGTTCTCTACTAAGACAAGGCCTCAGCATCTTCTTCTCATCCCTTTCATGCTGAGCTTCCTTCGCTCATCTGAAATCCTTTCTTACCATCACCAGCTCTCTCATCACACACCAAACCACTAATCATAGAATCATAGAATAGTTAGGGTTGGAAAGGACCTTAAGATCATGCGGCTCCAACCCCCCTGACATAAGCAGGGACACCTCACACTAAACCATGTCACCCAAGGCTTCATCCAACCTGGCCTTGAACACTGCCAGGGATGGAGTATACACAGCTTCCCTGGTCAACCCATTCCAGTGCCTCACCAGACTCACAGGAAAGAATTTCTTCCTTATATCCGATCTAAACTTCCCCTGTTCAAATTTTAACCCATTGCCCCTTGTTCTGTCACTACAGTCCCTAATGAAGAGCCCCTCCCCAGCATCCCTATAGTCCCCCTTCAGATACTGGAAGGCTTCTATGAGGTCTCCACGCAGCCTTCTCTTCTCCAGGCTGAACAGACCAAACTCCCTTCAGCCTGTCTTCGTATGGCAGATGCTCCAGTCCCCTGATCATCTTCGTGGCCCTCCTCTGGACTTGTTCCAACAGCTCCATGTCCTTCTTCTGTTGATGACACCAGAACTGCACACAGTACTGCAGGTGAGGTCTCACAAGAGCAGAGCAGAGGGGCAGGATCACCTCCCTTGACCTGCTGGTCACGCTTCTTTGGATGCAGCCCAGGAGACGGTTGGCTTTCTGGGCTGCAAGCGCACACTGTCGACTTATGCTCAGTTTCTCATCAACTACCACCCCCAAGTCCTTCTCTGCAGGGCTGCTCTGAATCTCCTCTTTGCCCAGCCTGTAGCTGTGCCTGGGATTGCTTCCACCCATTTAATCTCCTGCCTACAGGAGAAGCATCACTTTCTCTACTTTGTACAGTTTACCTACCAGATCCTTCCCAGAAATGCCACAGGACAAATACTAATCCCTGCTTTCTGAATAGTCCTGTTATCTGCACATAGTCAGGTGAGAGAAACTGAAAACAAATATTTAAAGAACTTGAGGTACAATTCAGACGCACAAATACAAGCTTCTGTTTCTAGGACCCAATCAAAACCTTTGCTTATCTGAAGTATCTGCAAGGGACTTTTGCATATGAAGTGTAACTTGCAGAAGACATTTTCTGAACAATGGGAGTCTAGACAGAATTTTATATTTACTGTGAAAAATGCTACTGAAAGGCTGTATTTAAGCAACAAAATCTCCTGGTTTCCAGTATGTTTCTACCTAGGCATCAACTAATCTTAGACAGGCCAATATCTAAATTGTTACCTACTTCCCTGAGGATATCCTCTGTGACCCTTCACTCCTCTGCAACCCCCTTGAGAATTGCTCACATTTGTAATAGGTAAAGTAACAGGTAAAGCTTAAAAGTTCTTACTTATTCTTACTCAGTTTGATGCCAGATATAACATTACAAATAGATAAAGTAAATGAAAAGTAGATGAAAAAAACAATTAGCGGTGTTCATCAAAGAAATGGAAGCTTGAGTTTTTAATTTACAGAACCAGTACCAGGTGACAGTGATTTGTTGGCATCCCAGTCTTCTTACATCTAAAATATATATATCTATGATGCCCATAATGTTACAAATGCCAGATTGTTTTGAAACATAGGTAAGTTTTCTTTCTCCCAGTCATTCAGGGTTTACCTGATCCTTGACCAGCTCAGTATGCCAAAACATAAGGTAACTCTGCATTGCATGATTTAGTGTCATACCAGCAGTACCTCAGCTAAAGCTCCAGGCTAAATAACCTAATTCCTACTGAAAGATGAATAACCTCCTTTTTTGTTTTACCCAGTGAGTAGTGTATAATCCTAGGGGGCAATGCATCACTAACAGCTGCTGCACAGGTATGCTAGCAAAGTAGCAGAGTACGTTTCATTTATGCCACTGGGCTAGAAGTCCAAAGTGCCTGATTTAGTTTTCTTTACTTTAACATTTGTGTGATTTGCAGTTAGGTATTCAGTGATCTTTCTGTCACTGCTGTTCATATATACAGTGATAAACTTGTTATTTTTAGTTATAGGTATCCCTAATTGCAGAAATTACTTTTCTTCCTTACACCCTATAACTGTACTTCCTGTGTACCCTTCAAATGTGTGAACTCCCTAAAACAAATACTGCCTTCAGCTTTACCTAAGTACCATTTATGAAAGAATGAGCTCCCATTTCGTTTTGAGACCTGTAAGTACTAGTGTAAGGTGGATGTAAGTATCACATCTCTGTTTTGTTTCACAACTTTAGCAAAAATTTAAAGTTTTTCATTGTGACCTGATTTTTTCTGTTAGTGCTTGAAAGGAGATTTTAGCTAGGTGTCATCTCCCAAGTAAAAACTGATAAGAGCAAATGGCCCCAAGTTGCACTAGCAGTGGTTTATAATGGTTATTAGGAAAAATTTCTTCACCAAAAGAGTTATGAAGCATTTGAACAGGCTGCCCAGAGACATGGTTGAATCCCACAAAATATTTAAAAGAAATGTAGATGGGGCATTTCTGAGCCACATGCCTTAGTGGTGGACCTTGCAGTGCTAGGCTAACAGTTGGACTTGATGGTCTGAAGTCACAGAAGTCACAGAATCACCAGGTTGGAAGGGACCTCTAAGACCATCAAGTCCAACCCATGCCCTACACC
>NDXB01015285.1:0-22448 GCA_002631895.1 Agapornis roseicollis | reverse complement strand
CTAATGCACCCTAGGATGCCATTGGCCTTCTTGGCCACAAGGGCACATGGCTGGCTCATGGTCCTCCTCCCATCCACCAGGACCCCCAGGTCCCATTCCCCTTCACTCCTTTCCAGCAGGTCAGCCCCCAACCTGTACTGGTCCATGGGGTTGTTCTTCCCCAGATGCAAGACTCTACACTTGCCTTTGCTGAATTTCATCAAGTCTCTCCCCGTCCAACTTGAGAGGAGAATATGATGCAGGGCATGGACTAAAGAACTCTGGAAGAGGAGCCCTGGGCACAGCCAAGCAAGCACAGAAGTCTTAAGCTTATTTATCATAGAATAGTTCTGGATGAAAAGGACCTTAAGATCATTCAGTTCAAACCCCCATGCCATGGGCAGGGACACCTCACACTAAACCGTGTCACCCAAGGCTCTGTCCAACCTGGCCTCGAACACTGCCAGGGATAACCAATGCCCTTGTTTTCTTCTAAAATGATGAGCTCCAGGAGGTGCCACGTTTGGGT
Source organism: Agapornis roseicollis (assembly GCA_002631895.1). Taxonomy (NCBI): domain Eukaryota; kingdom Metazoa; phylum Chordata; class Aves; order Psittaciformes; family Psittacidae; genus Agapornis; species Agapornis roseicollis. Next base: position 21,940 of record NDXB01015285.1, on the reverse strand, counting down.
TTTGTGTGGACTGCAAACAGCACAGAGAGGAACTGGCTGGCATGGGCTATTGAGTGCTGATGACCCGCCAGGCTGTGTGGAACCTGAGGGCTTTGGGATGTGCGGAAGCACACAGCAAATAAAGAACTCACACCCCCATTTTCACAAGTACAAGGGACAGGCAGCAGCATCATACTGTGGGACATGGCTCATTCATCCAGGGGGTGGCTTACACCCTTCCAGGCAGATCCATGGTTTTGAGTCTATCCACTGATGAACTCGTGAGGGTATGCAGTGTTCTGGATCAACCCCAAGCTCCCCAGAAGCAAGAACTGCTGCCTTAGAAATCAACCTAACAACTGCTTCCATCCTGTATAATTAGGAGTGAAGTAAGGACCCTTTGTCACCTTTGCAAGCAGCAGGTTGGGGTGTGCGTGGGTACAGCTCATCCACTGCTGCTCTCCTCCGTGTTTACAACTAAAGAGCAGCTGCCTGCAGCTTGGGGCCTCTCCACCAACCAGCTCCCTTATGGGGACATTTATTGAGTCATAAACTCCTCCAGCAGCGTTATCACCACAGCATTTGCACAAATAAAGGTTGGAAGAGAGAAAGATTAAATAAGAGAGGATTCACTTTAGAGAGAAGGAGAGGAAACCGCTTTACAGGTAGGTTTGCTCTGAGGAAGGACTGAGCGATAGAAGGCAGGGCAGGAGGATACATGCATGAAGATGGCTGGCACATCATCCTCCAGACATGGAATACAGATTTATCTGACATGACAAATCTGAGCTTCAGAAAAGGTCAAACAACCCTAAAGCCTTCCCAGTTAGATACAGTGCATTTCAGGTAGCATAGCATGTGATGCATTGATATCTCCTCAATGAGACTTCAACAACTAAGATCTACCTCTGCAGAATCCCAGGGGAGGAGAAATCCTCGTGCTCCTCAAGCACAGACATGGCCAAAAGTTTCTTTCCCCAGCCACACACATGGCCTGCTCCTCTCTACCCCAATGAGCACACAGATCTATGAAGCATTTTGCAACCCATCAGAATGGAAGCAGCTCTTTAACAAGAGCCTAATGAGGCAGAAGAATGAGAGATACCTGCAGCGCAGCCCACGGCACTCTCTTAAGCAGAGAGATTCAGATAGAGGAGCTGCCAGCTCCCACCAGGCCATGCTTTATCAGGATCCAAAATGCTTCAGTGAACCCGCTCCATTGGGATGGGACACTGCAGGACCACCTCTGGCATCTCCTCAGCAATCCAGGTCATCACTGCCCAGAGGTTAGAGAGAAACTTGCAGCAGAGCTGCAGTGCTCCGGGGTGGGTGCCAAACAGGAACTGGGCTTTCCCAGGGATCACTTGGAAAAGGAAGTGCAGTAAATGGACCACATTCCTTTTATTGCAGCCAAGGGCAAAGGAGAATGCAGTTGACTCAGGGTTATGTTAGAAGTCTACCTCTGCTGGAACCCACTAAATGAAGGGTGTTTGCAATAGAAGAGTGACTCACAGAGTGACAGCCTTCCCTGCACTTCCATTACAGACCCAGCCTGTTCATAGACAGAGCTGCTGTACCATGAACTCACTCACCAGTTTATTGCACTGTCATTTCCTTATGCAGGCAAGCCCTGAAGCTGCGACAGAAGCACCTCTGTTAGCAATACTCGTGAGCAGCCGGACACAGAAGAGAGAAGGAAGAGCCCAGACTTATGAATGCTCCTAGCTCAATGTACTCAGCTCCTGCCGACAAGGGAATACACGTGTCTGAGTCTGCAGCTCTTCATAGCTCGGTTTGGCCAGGAGCACAGACATTGCACCTTGGCCCTTCTGTGAATGACAAGCACCCAGAGACAGCAAGGGAACACTGGGAAAGACAGGGATAACGCTCCTCACTAACACAGCTTCCGACAGGCGGTTGCAAGAAGCGGGTTTGAACTCTCAAATCACATCAATACACGCTCACCAGGGGCTGCGTTTTCCCAGTGGCAGCTGGTGGGAGATTCCCTGGTAGAACCACCAATGAGGGAATGCATTAACCTAGCAAAAATTCCACGGAAATGCAGCTTTGCCGACTGGTGTGAACAGGGTGTAAGGGAAGCAGGATGGGCCACAGATACTCCGAGAAGCTTGGATTCGAGTGCAGATGTGCAGGGGCAGGGAAGCAATTCCCTAATAGGAGTCAGACTTGAAAACATCATTTGGTTTTCCCTTGCATCTGGACTCTAAGTCAGAAATGACAGAGATTCCCACTGCCCACTGTCCTTTCCCTTCTATACCCTCTCTTCATTGGGCCAACAGCATTATGAATGTCCAATTCTCATTATCTGAGGGCAGTAGTAGCTCTTGGTAAAACTCATGGTCAGGAAACTACAGGCAACTCTAACAGACACAACAGGAGCTGCCCCATTATCCCAGCTTTTATTACACTTAAAGCCAGTGGGTTTGATGCTGGATCTGCAGTTGTGCAGAGCCATGAAAACAGACCACCAATAATGACAAAGCATTCCCAAACTAAACAGGAGACAGCACGGTAACATACTCTGAAGTCCGAAAGCTTCTCAGAGCAAAGCACAAGCCATGGCAAGGAACTCTGAGCCCGAGTAGACAGATGCTGCTGCCACCAGCCCATGGTGACACAACCAAATCCTCCCACTAAGGACGGTATCAATGGCAAAGTCAGTGGGCAGGGTTCAACAGGGCAAGTTGAAAGTGTTCTAGCTTCAAGGGTGGACAATCAGAGCAGGATCCTGCTCCCATACTCCTTAAGAACATCCCATAGGGAGTGCCCAGAGAAGCTGTGGCTGCCCCATCCCTGGCAGTGCTCAAGGCCAGGTTGGACACAGGGGCTTGGAGCAAGCTGCTCCAGTGGAAGGGGTCCCTGCCTGTGGCAGGAGCTAGATGAGCGTTAAGGTCCCTTCCAACATGAACCAATTTGGGATTTTAGGATTAACTTTGGAGTTCATGGTCTGGATGTGCCTCCCAAGCAGCAGAGAGAAACAGTCACATGTGGATGGCAATTGAGTGGACCTGCTCCAGGTGACTGTTCCAGAATCAGATGCACCATGCTCTAACAGTGCCTATTTCTCTCCTTTGACTACAAAAGATGCCCTAAGGGCCAGCAGATGTTCACAATAGGTAACATTAGCTATATCCCCACCATGTGCTACAGTAAAGTAACCTGTGCCACTGAGAGCCTGTGCAGGAAGTGAGGAGAAAATACATTTGAAACCACATTAAATGATGAGCTGATATATTTGTCCGTGGGGCAGAAGTAACTGAGGGAGCATCTCAGCTCCTGTCTCAGAGACGTGCACAGCAACAGGCAAAGGGAAACCAGGGCCCAAAGGAACAGTCTCAAACCAACCCAGGCAGGGGGAAGATGCAAAGGATTATTCTCATCCGGTGTACGCTGAAATTTTCAGTCTAGAAATCTAGAGCTTGCTTTCTCTCAGCCTAATGTATACCATGCCCTGGAGACATTTTTACCAGCCATCAAAAGGAACTTGCAGAGAACCAGATGCTTCATTAAAGAATATTCACCAAGCCTTATGAAATCCTTAGTAAAAAGCAGCACAACAAATCACCAGCGTGCAAGGGAGCTGGAGTCACACATCCAGCTTTGATTGCAACCTCCTGCGCTGGGAAACACGGGCTGGTTAAGAAATAAAGGGGAAAAGGACCCAAGAAATAAGAGATCCTGGACTCTCTTCCCAACATTCCTCCAACCTGCATTTCCTGAGCGAGGAACGCGCGAGACAAAGCCATTTGGCAGAGGATGCTAATTTAAACTTAAAGGAAAATACCAGCTTCAAAAGAGAAGGGAGGAGGGAGTTTTAATCCTTCTGAACAAACCCAACTGCTTGCGATCGCTACATGTATCTCAGGAGTTAGAGGAGGAAGGTGAATCGAGCTGTCCTGAGCTAAAGGGAATGACATGGACGTACTGCGTTACATGAGTTTTGTTGGAATGTGTTCTTGCAAAGCCTCTATCTGGCTGCAAGGTTTAGTTACCTATTCCTTAGTCTCTCTCACACCTTCTTGAAACATAAAAAAGGGCTCTCCTGCCACATTGTCATCCTCCACAAGTTAACGTCCAACGCATTGCTCCTTCCAGGAAGTTACTATAACAGTGAGGAATAGAATTCCCAAGTTCACTGAGCACTCTGGGAACCAAGATGAGCCCCAGGGTTTGATTTAGAAAGAAACCCTTCCAAAAACCCCACCACCCAACAGCCACCCAAGTTAACAGCGTCTTCCACTGCCCTCTGCTGTTCCCAGTCATTCAGCTCCCAGTTCTCTCTCCCACAGCATGGGGCTGGGCTCCGGGCTGGCAGCATCCCAGCCCCTTTCTCCGGCGGGTTGGAGCCGCAGCTTGCAAATATGCTGAAGTTTAATGCAATCTGTCTTCTTGGGTAATCACATTCCGCCCGCACCGCATGCAATAAAGATGTATTGGTAAATGCATTTGCTAAAGATATACTCGAGTGGAAAGGCTACGAGCCTCATTTACAGGAGGGAAGGAGGAAGCATCAGGTAACGGGGACTGGCAGAGGATGCAACAACGCTCCGCGCACAGCGACACAGGACACGGATTGTGCAGCACAGGCACCATGTTAAAGCTGAGAAAGGAAAGGAAACCACATGTTTGGGGAGCTGGGGACATTAAAGATATCAGAGAAAAGCCCTTTCCTTGGCAGCTTTAACCTTGCTGATTTGCAGACATACAAAGACCTTCTTTGTAAACAGGAAGGAAAAAAATTCCACCAGGACTAGCAACAACATTTGGTCTAATATATCCTGACAATTTCCCCATCTCCTTCTGTCGGGCTGCTTCTGGGAGCCGGCTGGCAGCTTGTTTCATGTTATACTTAAATCAGGCATACAGCTTCCCTTCACAATGCTAATGCGACAGAGAAAGACTGCTGCTATGAAATCCCCACCTCTTCCCCATCCTTTCCATTAGCAATCCCAGGAGAGGTGTCTCTGTTCTATTCCCAGAAGGCTCCATCCCAAATCCACCTTAATACAGTCTCAGCACCTTTTCACATCTCTGGGCAACCTACCTTGAGATAGACCAGACCCACTGAATTCTCAACATGGGGAACTGCATCCTTCACACTGCAGACATCCCAAACAGCAGCTTACTTCTAACCACTCACTTTTCCCAAAACCATATCCTAGTTATAAGGTCAAAACACTTCATTTTTACTTTATCCTCCACTTGTTTCAATAGCCAGAAATCCTTCCAAGGTACTGAGCAGCCACTGTCCTACAGCATCCACAAGCGCTCTTCATCTCAGAAGGAAGAGCCATAAGGTTTGCTGCCCCCACGAGATGAACACTTCCCAGGAGTGTGCCGTTCTCCTGACAGCAGCTTTGCCCAGGAAAGCAGCTTTTCTCATGCAGCACAAAAAGAAGCAAGATCTCCAACTGCAAAGTCCCATAATAGGAGGATGCTTAGAGCCTGTTTAAAATGCTGCCAACACCAGCAAAAGGGATCTGCCTACTGCTTGCAGCACGCAGTGTTCACAAAGGCAAAACTTGGGAAAATCACTGCGCCTCACTTTGAAACCCTGGAGCATCCACAGCGCTGGTCTGGTGGCAGCTCAAGTACAACAGGAGCCACTGATGGGAGCGAAGCTGGGACACACCACAGTGTGACTGGGCAACATGGAATGAATGTGGGAAAATGGATCCTGAGGAAAACGTGTCTCCTATGAAGGTTGCAATTTGATTAACAGGTACCACAGCTCTCAGAAACACTTCCCAGGAGCAAACGCCATGCAAAACAAGAGAGCAAAGCCAGCAAGTCCAACAAGGAAGCCTTTGTTACCTTCTGAGCTGCACTAACGCAGCGCCGGTACTCCTTAGCCAGCTCGGAGCATTTGAGCACTTCATGTTTGTTTTCCTGGTAGCACTTCAGGATTTCAGCCTGGAGGCTTGCACAGACAGGATCCGTGTTCCTCCTCCTGCAGGGAAAACAAGCGCAGAGGGAAGTGTGAAGTAGAGTTACCACCCACTTACTACCACTTTACCAGTGACACACATACTGATCTGGTGCTGGAGTCACCTCATCCTAATAGAGAAACTGGTGGGAGCAGCAATCACCAATGTGGGTCAGTGACCAACAGAGCCTTCCAGCAGGAAGAAGGAACTCGCTGTCTCTAGGTTGGGGTGGAAGCCTGTTCTACCCTGAGGCAAAACATCACCTCCCCACCACAGGCAGGCAGGAGAATAAAGGAAAACAGATCAGTTCCAAGAGGTTCAATGATTTTCCTAGCTCACACTGGAAGTCTTTGGCAGAACTCAGGAATCCTGGCTGGGCCTGCGTGAGATCTGTAACAACCTGACAAGGAACTGAACGGACTTGTTGAATAAGCTGCCTGCATCTATTGAATTCTCATCTATTTAAGCAGTTCAAACCCTCCAGCATGGTTGGAAGCACTGCAATTCTCCCAGTGACTAGAAAACACACAATCATAGCAAGAGCACGTATCAGTTCCTTTGTATTTCTGAAGCAATTAGTACTCAGACCCCGTAAATGGCGTTGACAGCTACCCAAGAACAATTAGGGATGATGTTCTTATACTCTAATGTGCATGTGTACATATGGCACATCATCAGCAACAGTACCAATAGAGGGGAAGGTCGTTGTAAAACAATCCCAGCAACAGTGGCACACACAGTGACACAGTGTCATCAGCTGCACAGACAGGCACAAATTGCAGGAATTTGCAGCACAATTGCCATGGATTGTTTTAGCAGACAACAAGAGAACATATGTTTAGGTGTAGCAACCCTCTCACACTGCCTCCTAAAGCATAAATCCATTTAATTCCTTGCATTTTCTGTCCCAATATGCTTATGAGAGATCTGTGCCCAAATATCAAACACACCTCTTCCTTCCGGGGCACTTGATGCTTGAGGCAGGCGTTAATGCTATGATGTGATATATTCATTTCCACAGTCATAACAGCAGGTCCTCATTCAGCAAAAGGGCTTCATAGCAAGGCAGTGAGAAAACACTGAATCACAGAGTGCTTTGGGTGGAAGGGACCTTAAAGCTCATCCAGCTCCAACCCCTGCCAAGGGCAGGGACCCCTTTCACTGGAGCAGCTTGCTCCAAGCCCCTGTGTCCAACCTGGCCTTGAGCACTGCCAGGGATGGGGCAGCCACAGCTTCTCTGGGCACTCTGTGCCAGCGCCTCAGCACCCTCACAGGGAACAGCTTCTGCCTGAGAGCTCAGCTCAGTCTCCTCTTGGGCAGGTTAAAGCCATTCCAGCCCTTGCAGCATCTCTGTGGCCTCCTCTGGACTCACTCAAGCAGGCCCACATGCCTCTTGTGCTGGGAACAGGAGCAGAACTTGCTCCTGGGCATGTCTCATGCTCTCTTAGGTAGAACATACCTAAGAAGCATGAGATATTAAACAAAGATCTCCTGAAAGCTTTTGGAAAGCTCAGATATGAGTTTCTAACTCATTCTGTCCTTTCCACATCAGCAACCTGGATGCTCCCTCAACGCAGTCTGGCTGAGACACACTCCAAATGACACTTCTCAGTCCCCCGCTCTTACTGTCAGCATATGTGGGCAGAGGAAGGATTTATCAGTATCAGTGTGACAGCCACACTCTGAGGTGCTGAGCCACCAAAGATCAGCAGCCACCAAAGACACGAGACAGACTCCTCGTCCCACCTCTTCACTAATCCTCCAGCTCTCAGAAGAAACTTCTTCCATACACGGCCCCCAGAGGCCCGTGTGCATTTCTAATTTGTGTGTTATGAAGCAAATCGCGTTTAAAGCCTCTAAAAATCCATATTCTAAAGGAAAAGAAAAAGAAAAAACCTTCAAATTTTGGAACAGGGAAGAATCCAGGGAGAGCTTCAGAAACTCATAATGTTGGCATTTTACTTTGTCACTAACTTTAATATCACTCTAATCAAATCAGTGAGACGGTGGAGATGATACCAAACAATAGCAGGTCAGGAAATACCACCAAATCCCTCAATTCATTGAAAAAGTTAAGACTTTTAAAATGAAGGTTTTCTTTAAAACTCAGCCATGTTAAACTGAAGGGCGTTTTGTCACTTTCATGCTGAGAGCTGGAAGAGCAAAAAGGTACAGCACGAACAGCCTGCATTCATCTGAGGGTGATACGAGCACCTTCAGTACCTAGAAGGATGCTTGCCATTGTCACCATAGAGAGCTATAGGAACTGTGGGGTTTTACTTGTCTGTTCCTTCCCTATCCCTCCTACTGCATCAGTCTTCACTGCCTAGAGTAAATATAAAGCCAGGATCCATCCGTGGGGTCAGAGTAGTGCAAAGTCTGGAGCAATCCAGGGAAAGGCAATGGAGTTGGTGCAGGGCCTGGAGCACAAGTGTTGCTTGAAGCCTAACAGAGGCATCACCTCACTGGCCATGGCATGTGCTGCCCAGCTGGCACCCAAATCAGTGTTTGCCCATGCCACTAACCACAGCACAGAGAGGATTTACTGGGTCCCAGGTACCCAGACCCATAACAAGAATATTCTCCTTTATTTCTTCAAAACCAAACCTCAAGCTCTGGTTATGCATCAATTGCCCCAGCTTCTTAAAACAGATTTAGAGAAGCTAATCAACACAGTGCTAAGTTGGTTACACCGATTATCAATACAAATTACACAAACCAATGTATTTGTGCATTCACAAGTGAACTGGAAACTCAATAGGATCAGTTAAATCCCACTGAGAATGACATTTTCCTTTGGAGTGGGAAGCTAGCGCTGCTCAGGAGACAACTGTCCCTGTGCCCACCATATGGTGTGACTGATGAAACCAAAGGACGCACTGTAAGGAAGCACATCCTGTGGACTCCAAGAGTACACACGTTACTCACCTCCAGCAGACGAGTTCCTGTACCCATCATGACTGAAAAGGGGAGATCTGAACTGTTCTGGTGTCAAACTGCTTGAGGAGCTTTCCTCCCAGCACAGCCATCACTACTCCTGTCCTGACTCTTCTGCTGCCCACATGAAGTCTCTTAACTTCAGGGTGCAACACTTCCACAAATGGGGAACTACAGCCCTATACACCAGTTACACCTTAGAGCTGTCTGGCTTTACTTGGAAAAGGAATTTACCTTACATAGGAAGAAGAATTAAACATGAAAGATGTGATGGAGACCAGCAGGATCTAACTACAAACACCTCTGTTAAGAGCAATGCCAGTGACTTCCAAAGGACTTTCATCACTTACCTCCCTTCAACCTCAGCCCAGCTCAGGCTGTTGGCACTAACCAGCCTTTAGAACAACTCCTCTTCTGGACGCTCCACTGCTCCTGGCAAACATCTCATTGCTTGAGGGGGTTCATTACTATTACTTAATCAATGAGGGGGAAAGGAACATGGTGGAGCAGGGATGGGGTCTGGATACATGGAGACCAGAAGATCAGGACGGGCATGGAATATGGGTCAGTTCTAAGCATAATATGCCACCACGAAGTAAGGCAGACAACTAGTTTCTGCCTAAAGTAAAACAAATTGCAATTGCTATCACTAAAACAAATCTAAGAGGCTCATTTACAGCAGCTAGGAAAAAGGCAAGAGAGAAAGGCAGGGCTAGGAGGGACAAGGCCAATACCTAGACAGGGAAGTATGGGGGATGAGCTCTGACAATACCTTGGAAGTAACTGCAGGACATACAGAATGAATGATTAAAGCCTTAACACATCCTCTCATCTGCTCGAAGGAAGAAAGGTGGGAGAAAGATCTAGAAATGCAACTGATTATCAGTGCCCCTCACGGTGGGGCAGGAAACCTTTGTCTCACCACCATTCAATGGGAAGGAATGAACATGCACATGGAATTCATCATTTCGGATCTGCCTCTCTCCCTCCCAGGGAGGGCTCTAAATCAGGTCTTGGCCTGGAACAGAAGGGAGATGTTTTCTTAAAATGAAACAAAGGGCATCCTTCTCTCTGCTATCCCTTGAGGTAAAACACAATGAGCATGATCTTGCTGCATTTTGACACGCCGAGAGTTACCAAATCCTCTCTATCACTGTGTATTCCCTTTACTTTATTTAATAAATGAAATCTCATCAACTTATCCTTCTTCTATTATCACTGCTGACATCAATCTGATAATATTGGCTTGGCGTGGAATCGTGCTATTATATGTCCTCTTGATATTTAATTTAAGAGAAACGTCTGCAGTGGGGTGAATATGTGAAGCAAGCTTTTTATTACTGGCAGCAGTAAGGACGCTGGGAGTGAATTAGACATTCATCTTAGTCAGGGCCAATCTAGAGGCTCAGAAGAGGTTTTCTTCTTAACCCTCTCCTACCTGTTCAATTGCGGCAAGTAACAGCTGCTCCAGTCAATAACGGCATTCATTTGTCTTGGCAAATTCATTTCTACATGGACATAAACCCTGTGAAGAAGCACTAAGCGCCTGGGAGGTGAAAGCAAGGTTCTTTGAGAACTCCCATCATAAGTTCTGCGATGGCTGGTCTCAATGTCCATCAATTCATCAAGAAGCAGCAGAGCTTCTAAAGACAAACACTAGCTCACTGCAAGGGGCGATTAAGGCAGTATCACCAGGATGCAGACCCCTTCCAAGGTCTCAAGCACAGCTCAATGGGTACGAGCTGCTCCCTGCTGGCAGGTCCCCTGCTTGGAAGAAGAATTACAGACTCAGTGCTGGAAAACATGTCCCTATTTGCTGGTCCTTCTATCCAGCTGAGAAGTCAGACCAGGCAAGTGGAGATACAGCTTCAATGCTTTAGGAGCCAGCAGCTCTTAAGAGTAGTGTAAACCTGGTAACTCCACAGTATCGCTTGGCTTTACCAAGGGAGAGCAGCAACTCAGGGTGGAGTTAAGAGCAAGATCCTCTTTTCACCTTTTCCTTTGGGAACCACTCAAGCTGAGAAAAACCTCATGATGGAGGCTGATGGTACCTAAACCTCTACACTGTGATACCTCTGCTCACAAAGTGAAAACCAGAGTCACGCAGGGTCCCTCACATCAGCAGTGAGCTCTGGTATACACCTGCAAGCAGCAGCCTAAATGGGGCAGCAGCCTGGAATTTCTTGTTGGCAGCAAAACGCAACTGGATGAGCTGCTTTGTGCTGACTTATCTAAGACCAGTATCTGAGCTAACCTGAGCAAACCATATCAGTGCCCCTGTCACCACAGCCTCAAAGGTCAGCAGTGAGGTGCAGGGACAGTGCTATAAGCAGAGCCCAGAGCACACAGCAGCAGTTTCTGTGTGTCAGGAAGGACCTAGAGATGTGGCATATAATTAGTTAGCATGTTTGTATATGCACTTAGATGCATTTCAGATAAAACCCAGCGATGCTTTGGTCACATCAATAAACATGGTGTGCCGCTATGCTGCACTGTACACATATAGAAACTGGTAAGTGGTTAACTGACCTGTGAAAGTGCATCCTCCCTTGGGTGGCAGTTGCCTCTGATGGCTTCTCTAACATGTCAGAAAAATAACTGCAGACAGTTGCACTACACAGCACAGAGGAAGGTTCCATCCTCTCTCATTACCACATCCTTGACATTTACAGCAGAAAATTAAACACAATTGAAGCATTTCATTCACATCCAACAGACTCATCAGCACAGAACAAACACTCGGGAAAGGCAACTTCCAGCATAGGCTGCAGGGTACTGCACTGTCACAAAGCAAACACTACGGTGCCATTAGAACCATGGGATGCCCTGATTCTGCATGTCAGCTTGATAACATGGCTTGAGTGAAAGAGGGAATCCCAGCCTGGTTTGGGTTGGAAGGAACCTTAAAGCTCCTCCAGCTTCAACCCCTGCCACAGGCAGGGACCCCTTTCACTGGAGCAGGGTGCTCCAAGCCCCTGTGGTCCAACCTGGCCTTGAACACTGCCAGGGATGGGGCAGCCACAGCTTCTCTGGGCCATCACCCTGTGCCAGCACTCAGCNGTGCTCCAAGCCCCTGTGGTCCAACCTGGCCTTGAACACTGCCAGGGATGGGGCAGCCACAGCTTCTCTGGGCCATCACCCTGTGCCAGCACCTTAGCACCCTCACAGGGAAGAGCTTCTGCCTGAGAGCTCAGTTCAGTCTCCCCTTGGGCAGGTTCAAGCCATTCCCCCTTGTCCTGTCTTTACATGCCCTTGTAAAAAGTCCCTCTCCAGCTTTCTTGTTTGCAGCAGTTTGGCAGCAGAAATAAGAGATGGAAGAAGCTTAACAGATTATTCAAATGCCTACTAAAAATTCCATAACATTTAAGCTACATAACCCAGCCCAGTGTAAACAACCTGCGAGCCTCAGGAGGATACACTAATGTGATCAGGAAGGAAATCTTTCTGATCAGCCTCCTGTGTTCAAAACACTGCTCACCAGGCGGTGATGTGGAAGGAGGAGAAGTAATGTGGTGCAGAACAAGAGAAGATGGACTAAGAGAAAAGGTGACAATTTTCATGAGAATAGGGGCACCACCTCCAAATCTCAGCTGTAGCAATCATATTCCTGTCTTTCTATCCCTTCCCATACACCTTGTCACATAGTGCAGATGCTGCAGACAATCTCTCCTCCCTCTTTCTCCCCCTTGACCGCTGCCTTTCAATAACAGGTCACCCTGTTTTTACCCTAGCTCTCCATGGGAGTACCTGATGAATGCATGTTTATAAAGTACTGTAAGTTTCTGGGTGACTCCGTGATCCTACACACTTTGTCACTCAAGTGCTTCCCAATGCCCATTCCTGGTTTGACAGCTTGTTTGAAGCTGCCACGCAATTCCCCATTGCAATTCATGCGCCAGGTGCTCCCTTGTCCTTGCCAGGACTCACACCTTCTCTCCTTCCCAACACGGATGTGCAGAAGCTGTTCTGAAACCTTCTCCTGTATTTAGATAAGTATTTAGATTCCATTACTGAGAACAAAAGTTAACACAACATCCAAATCTCAAGCGTCAGCAACTTGTGGTGTCACTGCACCGCAGTCAGAGAAAACAGCCTGACCCAACCACATTTTCTTCATCAAACAGAAAAGCATCCCCAAAACCCAGAGATTGATGCAGAAAATAACACAAATTTAGGCGTTTTCTGTAACAACCTCCAATTTTAGAAGTCCAACAACAATCTCCGCATTTCAGGGATGAAATGGAAGCAAATTGTGTGACCCATCCAGCACCCATTCCAGCTCTTTGTCTTACTCCAATGTATCAGACTCCCTTGTCCTCCCACATGGTTTATGCTCATGTACAAGTGGTCATTCCCCATTTGACCAATGGGTCATCCTAAAAGACTTCGCTGTGCTTTGCCCAGTGCAGCTGCAACCAAATTTAACTGCCTTCCTTAGCACCCCGTGAGCTGCAGGCACTGGGTGCTGGTGGGTTTCGAGGGAACGGGAGGGTAGCAACATGAAAAGCACCTATAAACCCATATAAGCTGAAACGATCCCTATCCTGCTGAACCTGCAAACGCAATAACTAATGATTCCTATCAGCATTTTGCATGGCAGATGGCAAGTGGTTTGGAATAGCGAGAGGCTTCTCCCTGCACGTGGATCATTCCGATGTATGTTTGGACGTAAATTCTTTACTGATGGTAGAATACCAAGTTGTGAGAAACTGCCAGTTTGGAAGATGAAAGGAAAACTACTGCTTTTCCCTTCCCTTGCCAAGAGACACAGAAGTTCACAGAAATGGATCTCCTGCCCACAAAGCCATGAACCATCTTTTCCAGAGATGCCAAGCTACTAAAAGTTGACTAGCAAAGATGAAGAGCCTAAAGTTAGCAGCAAAATGGTCTCTGGAAGCCAAGCAGGAATGAGTCAGAATCTTGTTGCTGGAAGGAGTTCTCTGAATCAGAAAGGAAGCTGGCTCAGCTCCCACAAGGCAGAAAAGCAATATAGCAAGCAATAACTGAATGTGAAAACAACACACAGCCCAACAAGTGACCCGAATAGGGATTTTCTTTCTTCAGATAGAAAACAGCATCTAAAAACTGGTTAAGATCTTGGGTCAGAAAGGGAATCATGCAGCTTACAGCATGTACACAGCACGGGCCCTAAGAATGGGCTGTAGTAATGCGGAATGGCTGGGATTTAGCTGGGAACTGCCTGCTGGGACAATCCTGTTGGTCTATAAGCCCCCATTCCAAGATACATTCTAAAGAAGGTAACGGAAGCAGGGATATGCTGATTGCATATAGCCACAGGACACAGGGATGGACAGGGTCAGTAACACTCTCCTGTGTGAGATGACCTGGGAATGATGTCAGACTGCTAACAGAATGATGTTTCTAAAAGGAAACCCTGACCACCTCTCTGCTATAGATGCAGAAGCACATTTTGGAGGAGAACGAAGCTGCAGCATTAAAGCTCAAGGTGGGATCTGAAGCTCAACATTCACCTTATGCAAACTTGCCTCTTGCCTCTGCCCACATGCCCTGATCTTCAAACCCAGAGTGTCCCTTTTACCATGCTGAGCCACCTGCCAAGCACTGACTCAGCAAGATCCCCATCAAGCAGCTCCTCATCCCCCTGAGAGCATCAGTAACGGTGCTTTCAAAGAGCACGCACAAAGCCCTGGAGGCTGATTTGGGGGCAGGTTGGGACTTTTGGGTTTCGTTTTAAATATCATCATTTCAGGAGGTCCTCCAAGAGGTGCAAACATCCTTGCAAAAAGTAATGTAGGTAACACAGGTTTAAGTTAGAAGAGCACAAGGAATGTCTCAGGTGAGTTAGTGAGACCAGGACCAACTTACGGCTGCTCCATCGTATGCTGTTAGTGCCACCCACAGCCAGCACAATGCTGACAATATTCATCCCTGAACAAGCAAATCTTCCAAATGCAGCTTCCTTGGCCAAATGAGTTCCAATCGTGGCTGCTGTGGTGTGTGTATGTCCCAGACGGGAGGCACTCCTAACATGGAAAATAAAAGGAGAGGATGCAAGAAGCATCACTTGACCCTGAGACTCCAAAAGCTGATGGGACCCAATAGCCTAAACCCCATGTTTTATCAGTGTAACTTCAAGAACTACCGAAATGACACCAAATGAATTAAGTCATCAAAGCTTGGTGTGATGGCAGAGATGGGTTTTCTCTCTGTTTACAAGGGAGGAAAGGACCTCAATCTCTCATCAGCCAACACCAAACACCACCAACTTCCTCTCTGCAGAGGGTCACCGTGATGGAAGGTCTCCACAGCATCCTGCCATGGTCCATGTTTCCTCAGAGGGTGAAATACAGCAGCTCTGACCTGGAGAACAGACTACTCCTCTCCTCTCCCGCTCTGATACTTGCCTTTGGTCCCTCCTGTCATCCCTCCATCACCCCAGGAGCAGACTGACTCAGCAGGAAGCAAAGGCACTGTGCACAGAACCAGGAACACAATTACTGCTCCCAACAGCAGCACTGCCCTGGAACTCAGCTGCGACTGAACTAATGACCAGACTATTTGCAGTGTTACCTCAACTTAGCCCGAGGCTGCTCATTAGCAAACAAGTCATTAACTCACTGGTAACAAGTGGTTTCTCAGGCATTATTGCCTCTGACATCTCTAATTCACTGCTCCTTTTGGAAGGCTTCCCCAGATGACTTTAACCTCAATCCTCAACAAATCAACTCTGTGCCACTGCCCCAAACACACTACACAACACACACGCTGGAAGACAGAGGCAGGGATAAGCTGAGCTGGGTCCTTGATTAATATTCATGATATCTTTCCCAATGGCATAGAATCACAGGATGGGTTGGGTTGGAAGGGATCTTAAAACTCATCCAGGTCCAACAGGGATACCTTCCACTAGAGCAGGTTGCTCCAAACCCCATCCAACCTGGCCTTGAGCACATCCAACTTAAGCCAAGGGGAGGGGGAACCAAAGGCAAAAGAAGCTCTGGACTTTAGATCTGTCATTGTATCTAAAGGCACAATAAACTACTGTGAAGACCTCATGTCCACCACGGCACACAGTGGAATGTGCCATACCCAATCTGAGGGCAGAAACCTGCTTGTATTTTCACTGCATTCTCCACGATAAAGAGCTGCAAACAGAAATATTTCATGTACTGTGATGCACAAAGAATGTCTGAGGTTTGTTTGAACAGCTGCACAAATATTCCCGCTTTGGAAAACAATCTGGATCTGCCCTGCCAACAAACCCTGATCTAAGGGTTTATAATGGCAACATTACTACAGAAGACAAGTGATTTCCATGTAAAAATCGATAGCAATAGAAACATTCTTAACAGACTACATGGAGTCTTTGGCACCTCTTCCTTTGCTGTTCAGGTCTCATTTTCGATTACAAACTCCCAAGTTCCACCAAAGTACTCTGAAGAAATGCTCTTGCAGTGTTGAAGAGATACACTAATATTTGACAGTGGTTCCTCAGCACTAACAACTGCAACCCTCAGTTCATTGCACTGATTCGTTAGTCACCCCTCATCACGCATGAGAGGAGAGACAACACTGTGAACATGAGAGGAGAGACAACACTGTGAACATGAGAGGAGAGCATCATTTTACTAACTGGGCAAAAGGAAAGTCTTACGTAGAACCAGCATCTTGGTTACCCCCAAGAACTGAAGGCCAGAAGAAGATTCCACAGCTTGGATAAACCAGCTTTCAAGATTTAAAATCTGATTTAAAAAAAGAATAATCAGTAAAATTCACACCCTGTGAAAGGAGACAAAGTCAAAATTCACCCATTCACAGTTTTATCCTCACTTCAAATAACTTGGGGGAAACTCATGCCTTGAGGTCTCACAGCAACATTCCAATTTCCTACTAAGGATGACTTTATAAACACGAGGAAGAGCAGAGCTTTGACCAAGCACTCATCTCTTTCGTTAAGGATTACACGAGACAGCCGCAGCACAGACGGAAGTAGGAGCAACTTGCAGAAACCAAGTACTGAGGAAGGAACGGGCCTGGGATGGAGCCAAACCATTTGTTGTGAAGGGATCTTCATCGCATGCTCTAATCACTATGCTGAGATAAGGTGGGGGATGAGCTCCCAGCAGTCATCAGTCTTTTATTCCTGAAAACTCATAAATCCTTGTTGTGGAGGCTTTTAATTTCAACACCGAATTAATCATTTATTAATCTAATGACAGGAGAAACCCCGGAGCAATCCTGTTGGAAAACTATGATGTCTTCACCCTCCTGCTCCTTGGGCTTCCCGCCTGTCCACATAGCAGCTATTTCAGAGCTTGGCTCCAGGGCACAGCCCTCTGCTGAAATACCTGAGGCCTCAGAGTGGGTTTCAAGAGTAATACACTCAAGTATCACCACATCATTCCACAAGCTTTCCAGATCTACACGAACAAGGGAAAAAAGAGGAAAGGAAAAGGCAGTTCCTCTGGGTTCCACTTAGCCCTGTCATTTTAACTGAGAGGCATCAGCCTCATGAGATCTTGCACGACTCAATAAAAGCTTCATTTCCATGGGTATTGAAAGCCATGAATTCCCTGTTCCCAGCAGACTGCCCATTTATGAACTTCCTCACCCTATCCCCACTGCATCAGCATGGTTCTCCACAATCATCCCAAGAGGACACTCATCACGTGCCAGTTTCTCTACCATTAAAGTTTAAAGATCTTAGGAGCATTAAATGAAACTCTTAGATACTGAGTCCCATATGGAGTAAAACTCATTGGCAGCCTCTGCATTGGAAAGCTGTCTCTGATTCAAGGCTGATGTCTATCAGGATAAGATACTGATGTTCTTTATGCACTCCTTGATAACAATCCTCTCGGCACAACAGGCGAAGAGCACAGCCACCAGTGTGAGCAGCTTCAGCAGCAGCTCTGCAAACCATAAGGAGGGAAATGCAGAACAACTTTATCTTTTAACAGCTCCCTAATCCCCTCACACCGCTCCTGCAGGTTTCCCTTTGAGCGAGTCACACCCTGCCCCAGCCAGTCCCTGCATCCAAATTTAACAGCTACAGAAATAACCAAGGACCGTGATAAGACAACCTTCACAAAAGGAACTAAATCAAATGCTTCCAACCCAGCGTTTGGAGGATAAGTCTGGAGTGCCTGCACTAAGCCATAACCTCTTTACTGATGGTTTTTTTCCTTCCCCTTAACAGATTCAGGGGCTGTAATAACATTTAATCCTCAGGAGCTAATCTAAATGTAACACTCCAAAGAAGACAAAGACAACGCAACAGGAAAAAAAAGTTTGGCCAGTGCCTTTTGGGAGTGCTGCTTTATCCCTGGAGCGAGCGCATTAATAGAGCTTGGAATGAAATGCCATTTTATTCTCTGTAGCAGGGAGGGGATTAGCAAGTTGTCTTCTCTAAACCCAGTCTGAGTCATGGCTTTATGAACACTGAGAAAAGGATGTGGACCGAAGCGAAGGGCGGGGAGAACTGGCTTTTTATTTACACGCTGCTTCCTTTGTGGGCGGTTACTGATGTGCACAGTTTGCTAAACAGGGGAGGAAGGGGGAAAAGTTCCAGGTCCCCAGACTTCCAATCTGTTGGTTAACAAAAGGGAAAAATCATAATGCACCAATTATGACAACATCACTGAGACAACACGTCCATGGCGTGCGTCCAATTCACCGCGGCATGTAAGCAACAAGGGCAAGTTGCTGAAGGTGCTGAAAGCTGTGCTCAGGGGTTTGTTGTTGCTAGGATCTTCTTCCTGGGAGGAAGAAACTGGTTGGACAGAGCCCAGAACAAAGAACAAGGAGGCAAAAGCAGGCTGAGTTCAGGTGAAGAGACAAGGAACAAAGTCCACTGCACAATCAGGCCATGCAGGCATCAAAGCCCAAGAGCTAATGACTGTACCAGTGATTTAATTGGAAGCTCAGCACTCAGTAGCTCACCTCTGTTTCTACACAAAGGCAATAGGAAGGTTTACCTGCCTACCTTACCTGCCCGCTGTGAAGGGTCACTGGTGGAAAGCTTGTACAACATTCCTAAACCCTGCAACACTTGATAATCACTAAGGAGAGAAAACAATCCATGGAATGCTTGACCGCTTGTGCAGAGCTGTAGGTGTTGATAACGGAATTACACAAGTCAATAAATGCCAAGAAAACACTGGATTTTTGTCTCAGCTGTTTCTTATCTGTGCTCCAGCATGGGCTCTGAAAACAGGCTGTGGAAAGAGCCCCAGCTCTATTCCCCTCTTCCTCCATCAGCCATGCCGATACACATGGCAGAAGACAACCCATACAGGGTACATTGGTCTCATAAGGCACAAGTACCCAGGTTAGGTCACGCTTCACAGCCAAACAGGGATAATATAAGCTAAGGAAGAGACACTATGGGAAGGGGTTGTGCTCTCCTCTGTGGATGGAGAAAGTGCCATTCCTGGGTTCCTTTTGTTACGGGAGCTGTCGTAGTCCAGCCCTGGAAACAGGCAGACCTGTGCTTCATTCATAGTTTGACTCTATTCCAGTTCATGTCATTTTGCTGGAGTATCAGTTTATTCCTGCCAACCAAGCTACTAGATCTGTGTAAATCAGCCTTACCCATCTCAGCACTCACTGTGCTTCTATGTCTTGTAAGAAAGCACAGAACAGGATCAGCAAACTGTTCTTTCCACTGAAGTCACAGGATCTTGTAATTTATTACCATGAACAGGCTGTAGGAAGACTTGAATGTACAATGTCTAACCAGAGGACCTTACAATATGCAGGTTTCCAGTCCTACCAGCAAAGCATGAACACCAATGTACAAAGGAAGTTTCCCTGACCCGGCCTCAGCCTTATCATAACACACAAAGCATGTGTACTCTTTAACATGCTGTACACCAAGGCAATGATTATGAAAAGGACCATTGCTACTGCTTTAAGAGACATATCCACTGCAGTGATGGGGCAAAGCAATAACTCTTTAATGCACAGTTATCAATGACTGAAGTTCATATCGCCAAATAGAAGATCATTGTACAGTAAGGCCAGAAGCCAGGGACTGGCAGGTGATAAAAGCTCAAAGAAAAGGGTAAAAAAACCTAAAATATTATAAGCACATTTTCTGGCTCTTGCAAGAAAGAAGCCGTTAGCATTTGCATTGGTCGCAGCCACTAACCTTTATGAGGAATGGTTGCATTCCTGACTTTCCTACATTACCAGTCTCCACCTCCACAAGAAACAGAAGAGACCAAATGAACCTGAAACCTCAGGAATCACAGCTTAAGACTACTACAGAAAATAGGTTAGTTCTAGCCTGTAAAAGCAAGTAAAGAACATAAACCAAGGTCCCAATCTCTTTCTTTCTAAAGCCACAAGGATAAATCACTGCTACATGTGTTCCCAACAACTCACCACACATCTGCAGAAGCAAATCCAAGACAGAGCTGATCAAAGACTGTCAGAACTTTATGTCTTATGGATTTCTTTGATTTTATTTAAAACCAGAATTTTGATTTCTACCATGGAAAATGGCATGAAAAAGCTCACAATGTGTTAGCTGCCTTGTTTTGGCTTCTTTAGCAACTTATTGCTTGACTGTCCAAACAAAAATGTGAAATTACAACAGGTTATGTGATGCTTTGGCAGGCAAATATGATTTTAAATAAAGACAGCACAATATACTGCCCACCCTACTAACATATTCATCACTACTATATTATCTATTTCTGCAATTAAGTATCATACAGTCTGGACTGGACCCAACTGGACTACATATGTTGCTACTCCAGTTTACTGCATGTTGGCCAACTGTTTACCCAACTGAGATCCGAGTGCTGCTCTTGACAGTGTAATTGCTTTAGACTCATTAATATTAAAGAATTAGAGAAAATATTTCTTCTTGGGCAGCTGTTAGTGCATGTGGAACAATAAGCTATCTAACAGTACTGGCAAACACAAAAGGAATTGAGGCGCTAAATATGCTCCTGGTAAAAAGGCAAGATTAAAGGTCTGCTAATTGTATCGAGGCCAATAACAAAGGCCAGAAAAACCATCACACTCACTCAAAAAAACATTCAAGATAATTATAACTCTCTTTTGATTGGAATTTACAGGGCTACTCACCTTTTTCTTCCCTGGAAAATGAAAACCCTATCAGTGGTGCTGTTCTTCCCCCTCCCATGCACTAGCCCCATCCTGTGATGTGTAAGGTTCAACACATTGGGTTGAAGTTTGAGCAGATTAAACACATTCCATTGCCATCCTGAAACCCCTGGAAAACTCACATTAAACAGGGACAGTTGCTAAGTCTGTGTCTTCTCCTCATTCTCCCTTGGAAGATCTAACAACCTGATAGTAAGCTCTGTCAAGCTTGGCACAGAACAAGAGGGTGCTGCCTTACAACTCTTGCAGCTCCCCAACCCCCAGGATACCTGACAGGAGGTAACTCCACACTCCATTTACAGGAATATCCAGAGGCTACACACAGACGGTTATGGAATGCAACTGGAACTGCTGAAAAGAGCAAAAAGGCTCCTCACTTGATCCACTCCTCTGCCTTGCTGGCTGCCTCCTTGTACTGCTCACACGTCAGCTTGTAGATCTCTGCGTTCTGAAACAAAGAGGAGAATATTCAGCTCTAAAAATGAAACGTGGCTCAGATCTTATCCTGGCACAGGGTTATCTTCTATAATTAATAACTATTTCCAACAACAAACAGCACATTCAGTTCAAAGAACACAGCAAAAAAATGCTTAAAAGTTACTTTTCTTCTATGCATCAAGGCCACGCATCCCCAATTCCAGCTTCGCTTTGCAAAGGGGAAGAGAGGAGAAAAGGTCACCAAACCCAGCCTCAGCTTTGATTATTCCATGTAACCACAAAACCAAGGTGTTTCCAGCACTGTGTTAGGGTTTGGGTGCGTTTTGTTCTTTTCCTCATGAATTGTTTTGAAGCATCCCAGAAGTTTCTGACATGCAAGTACCAAACCTGGCTGCCAGCACTGGAAAAGCCATTTTACATTTCAGCACTTCTACTTAGAATCCTAGAATAGTTCAGGTTGGAAAGGACCTTAAGATCATCCAGTTCCATCCCCCCTGCCATGAGCAGGGACACCTCAC
>NDXB01015284.1:5574-39189 GCA_002631895.1 Agapornis roseicollis | reverse complement strand
GTCAAAACACAGCTACTAAAGAGAAGAAAAACTGACTGCAACTGCTGAACCCAGGACAGGGGAATACTTCAGTACTGTACTCTTCCAGGAGTGCTGAGGTGCAATGAGATGAGCATATTCCTGTCCCTAGCTTTGAAATTATTTCAGAATCAGCAAGTGTCATTATGTTATACTTAATAACAAAGAAGAACGTCTTTCATCTCCAAAAGCAATTTACAGTTTATAATAAACTGACACATAAACTCTTCAGAAGGATCACTTTCTACATTAACTTCTCCTCTGCCCTACAAATCTATTTAGCCATAAGAATCAAAATGCTTTCCTGAGCTGACATTAAAGCCTGCTGTTCTTTGATTAAACTTCTCTCGTGTCGTAGTTTAAGAATGTTAGAATAACTTAATAAAGTTGAATATAGTTCAACTTAATAAAGTTGAATATAACTAAAGAAAGAATGTTAGAATAACACCTTGGTTAATGATGCTGTAGACCAAAAATATGTTATGCACACTGTGATTCTGAGTGAAAGCTCTGATTTTTGTTACTATCTGGTAATACAGATAGAGCTGATAGCAATAGAAAGGCCAGAAAGCAATTATACAATTCTAAGGCACAATAGAAAATGTGAAAATAATAAAAGTCTTTATTTATAATGCTGTATTACCTACTAGTCTTCTGCATTTTCTGTTCCTTATCACAGCAGCAGTGTGCTCTTTGTTTTCTCTGCTGTCACTGTAACTGAAGTAGGCTTTCATTTCTGGAGATGAATCTTGAGTGTGCTCTCATTTGGGAACTTTTTCCATTTTAATGTGACTGCAGGCAACTTTGAAAGTCTGCTAGCTATTGAAATCCATGGCAACGCTCTCTCAGTGACTGAAACTGTCTATTGTGACAGGCTTGTACTGCCTCTTCCCATCCTGCTGTTGCTCACATTGTTACTTCAGATCATTTATTTATTATGTCCCTTCCGTATCTTTGTGATAGCTCCCGTTCCTTTATATTGCCCATTACTGGTGTATGGCACTAGCAACGTTACAATATAATTTCGTCCTCACAGTTTTTCTCCTCTGTACTTCCTTCTCAAATCTTCTTGGGATCTTCCAGGCCCTTGAAGGTGTTTCTGCAGCCATAACCTCCTTGGAAGTGTGGAAGGATCAGGAGGCAGAAGCAGCACCTGTTGGTACCTACCAGCCCTGAGAGTCCTGGCATAAATGGAAAAATTTTCACCTTTTCTTCTTCCATTACTGTCCCCATTCTCATTTTGTTTGTCCTTTAATATTCCTTGGCTTCCTCCTTGCTTTTGCACAAGTGAGGCACAGTTCTAGTGAATTTCTGTCTCCCCACTATCAAATAGATACAATTGTAATGCTGCTGAAAAGTGTATACATTATTCAAGTTTGAACAAAGGAAACATCACAAAACTTGTAAAACTAGAAACACAAACTTTAATTTGTTCTTAAAGGGAATATTTGCATTATTAAATATATATATATTTTAAAAGCAAGTTTCCTTGAAACAAAGGCTCTACATTAAGAACTAAACATTTTCCCATTGGCTCAATTCTTTGCTCTTCAAAAGTAATGTATGTAGAATATTAACTCTCCTGGCTTCATGTATTTTTAGTTGTCCTCCTAGGTCAGAGAACAGCTCTTGTCATTCAAAGTCCACAGAAATTCGTGGAAAAAGGCAGAGCTGCTGGCTTCTTCTTCATGGGGCTGTAGGCAGTTCCCTTCCTTTGCACACAGCCACTGAAGCTTATACTCCTGGATGAGGAGAGTTGAAACAGATAGAGTACAGTACTCAGCATCTTCTGCTCACAGTATAAAAAAATGGATCACCAATTCCATTATAGATATCAAATTTCCATGTTCTGTAAGTAATTTGGCTGATAACCAACACACAACATTTATCTTTTCCTTATGGTTATAGCCTACAGGTCAAATAATTTCAAATGAAGTCTGTCTCTAAGTCTGCCACAGACTAAGAGCTGCCAAGTGCTGTGATACAGCAACAGCTCTCCAAGGGGCAGCTTCTCCAGAGTGAAAACCAAGCTTGTTTCTCATAGCTGTGTACATGAGGCCAAGGAGGGCAGTTGTGCAGGTCAGGCTTCAGAAAGCAACATGTGTTTTCTTCCTGCTGAATTTTCCGCAGTCCAGTAGTCTGGGAGAGCAATGACTTACAGTTAGCTCTGCTGGTCATGGATGGACTTGATCACAGCTACTGTGAGAGAATCAACTCACTGAGATTCTACATCCATGGAAATGAGGAGTCGGGGCCTCATTATCACAATGCATGAGGTACCAGCAGGTCACCTTCAACACCTGTCTGATAGCATCCCAGCTTTTGATTTGATAACATGCAATGGAAAAGGCGGAGCTTTGTGGTTCTGGACACCCGTTCTGTGATACACTGAAAACTCACCTAAAAGTAAGCTACACTCCAAGAGTAACTTGGATCTTTTCAGCAGACACAGCTGGAAAAAACAACCAAAATCAACCTGATTTCCTTAAGAAGCTTGTATGTGTCTTTTTCTCTGTTTTTCAATAGAGCTGTATTTAACAGCTGTGTTAAAGTTACACTGGCAGGTGGGCATAAATTTAAAATCTCTGTCTTGTGCCCTCAGAAAGAAAAGGGGTAGGCTCTTTATTTTCTTAAGTGCTCTTCTGTGCATTAGGAATGATGATTTAGCGTTCTCTTGAGAAGGCTCTAAGGTGATACTTGTTGGAAAGCAGAAACCCTAAGGAAATTAACAGGAATAATATAGCAGCTCATAGATACACCTCCAGGCAACCTTTTGCATTTCTGATCCAGACTAACAAGGATATCATGCTATCACAGAGCTCATCATCTTTACATAGGTAAACAGTTCATGTCTCACGGAAGAAATCCTTTGGCCTTGCAGGAAATTATTGTCTGCCTTAATTTCAATAATGTTGAATAAAGCTTTTAATGTTGAATAAAGCCTGCAGCAGCAGGCAGTGGTATTCCTGAGGGGAAGGGTCTGCAGGGGACTTGCGCTGAGCTTTCTGGGTCTTTGCTTATTACAGTGTGTAACATTAAGGAAAAAAGTATTTTGGGAAACAAGGTAATTAGATGGAACCTGTTAGGAGAGGAAAAATACACCGTATGTTTTGGACAAGCTGAGCTACCAACTTGCTGGGTTAACAGCTGTTATCTGTTAACTTCAGGGGGGAGAGGAGTTGAAAAAAACAACCCATCAGGTGCCTGTTACAAGTTGAGTATAAGCTGTTTGACAGCAGGGAGGAAATAATTTTACCCCAGTCCTAGGACTGTGGTAATTACACTGTTCTACAACAAGATGTTCGGGGAACACAGATCACCCCTCCCACAGCTTTGGCCATTAATTGCTGCGGTATTTCTAGCATGTAACCTCACTCCAAGTTACTTTTTCCTGACGCTCTTGGGTCTGCCTACCTGTTTTCAAACAAAGGCTTCAAACATACGCCAGTGGGGGATGAATTAGCACCATCAGATCTCAGCAATTAATCTCCAGTATTATCACCATGTTTAGACACTGGGCAATCTAAAGGCACCTCAGAGGAAGGAGCAGCTTCATCTTTGCCACTGGGAACACATTTTTATCTATTACGCAGTATTTAAATTTTTCTCTTGTTGCTTTTGGGATCTGCATCAGGAATTTGTTTGCTTTCTGTGTCTAGGAAGGTTTTTTGGTTTGCTAGCTTAGGTCTGGCTTGTGAGTATTTTTGGTGTTGTGTGGGGCTGGGGTCTTTCTGTTGTTGTTCTGTGTAGTTGGTTTTCTTTCTGGGTAGGACTGGCCTAAAACTTCCTATCTCCTGTATCAGAAATACTGGACAGGATTAGGAAACTCTCCTCCCATTTCTCAAACTTCCCTCTATCATGAGTTTATTCAAGAGTTCATTACAAAACTAATGGTCAGATCTTAAGCTGTATTTCCTTCCTGTTCTTGCACCCAGGAACACTAAAGTGGCCACAGGGAAGGGGAAATCACACTGGTTGAGCTGATACATTTAAAGAATGGAATGTGCCAGGTAGATCACTTACATAGCAGACAGGCATGGAAAAATCTCACAAAGTATGAAACACTGTCAAAAAGATGGACACAACAGGGGTCACTTTGTTGTTGGCTGCTGAGGTGACAGGAAAGCTACTGAGCCATGTATTGGAGAGAACAGCTGACACTATGTACTCCACCTGCAGTTATCACTGTGCAGCTGTTTTAGATAGAAAGATCTATTTCTCTGAAGCTGGTAACATAAGGCTGTAGTAACTCTATACCTGGCATTTTTAAAGCCAATCTGCACTGTCCACACAGTTGAGAAAACTTCAGCCATGAGATACCCACATGGCCTTACAGCACAGGGTGGGATAACACCAGTCATTCCCAGGGATGTGCTGACAAACTGGTGATGGCTCCCACATCCTGATCTTCTGTCGAGGGTTACTGGCCAACTGCGTACATCACCCCAGCACAGTAGCATTCCAGAGCAACCTGCTGGGTTGTTCATCATCTACAGGTGGAAGGAATGAGGTACCAGTGACTGCATCCATTTCTGCTTATCAAATCTTAGGATTACAATGGCCTGCAAAGAGGTGTTTTTACATCTACAACTGTATTTCATAGAACATGGCCTTTCAACTATCCTTTCCCGTTTGGCATCAAACTCTTTTCCCCTGCAAACACTATCTGCCTTGTACTTATCATGCTATGATTAAACTCAAGTACAGCTTTACATGAAAATTTGTAATAGCAGTACAACTTCAGCCCATTAGAGTTGAAGATTAAACTGTGGTCTGACGTGGTTAAGTGTTCTGTGTCAACAGAGTTCACAAGTTCCCATATTACAGCTCCTGTGAGAGCCTGTGGAAGTTGCATGTCTAGCACCTTTAGATAAGCCTGTCAATGATTAGATGCACACTATATCTGAGTATTTATTCTAATTTTAAATATCTTCCTCAGCAGCTCTGGATGTTACCAGGGATGCCTCCTCCCCTTTGGAGGAAACCCATCCTTCCTACCAGTTCCCATTTCGCTAACTGCATCCAATCAGCTAACANATCTGAGTATTTATTCTAATTTTAAATATCTTCCTCAGCAGCTCTGGATGTTACCAGGGATGCCTCCTCCCCTTTGGAGGAAACCCATCCTTCCTACCAGTTCCCATTTCGCTAACTGCATCCAACATCATCAGCTAACAGATGACATCATGCCTCAGCCTACTGCAGTTTTCTACTGCTCAGATTTGGACTGTGAGAAGACTTCCGTACTCACCATGACTTAAAGGGAAATTGCTGCAAACAATTCTGGAAGCTGCTCTACAGCTTAATGATGTAGAACGGTGTTGGAGGCTGCAGCCAACAATCTAACACTGTATTAACTCATAACAAGGCTATATTGCAGGATGCACATTTTTCTATACTGCAGTGTAAAATCCTTTCATGTGTTACATATTTCAGGCAGCTGACTCAGAGGAATTTGCAGCCAATATGCAAATATTTCCTGAAGTCCTTGATTTTGCCCCAATAGCATTACTGCAAAACCTATGGCCAGTGACTGCCTAAACTGTGGGTAACCTCTGTGGCAAGGGGAGCTCTGCTCTCTGCAGAATCACTTATTCAATTTATCTTTCCACCAATGTAGTATTTTATTGTTGTTATCATTATTTTACATCTAGTATAATGATTAGGCTGTTCTCCAAGTAAATTAATCTCATGCTCCTTCTGTTTGAGGAAGGAGCTATTAGAATGCATCACAGACAAGTCCACCAACAAGTTATAACTCCAAATCTCTCTTTGTTATCTGTAAATCCGGTGTCAATGGGCTGTTAGTTGAACAAGCAGGTTCAGCAGACTAACAAAGAATCAGACAAACCTGCAGAGATTCTCCCTGTTATCTCTTGCAATGGGCATGTTATGGTGGTGCCTTTCCATAAGCAGCTAGTGCCTGATTTGGTATAACACTGTGCCGTTACAGCATAGTGACTAGGGCCTCCTTATCAGATTGGGATTGGGACCAATTTACTGGAATAGACTGACCACCACTGTCCTCTATAGAAATTCAGCAATACTTTTGTACAGTTATTATCACCACATCATAAAAATGTTTTCTCTCCATGAGACCCATATAATTAGCAGCAGGAGGATATTCCATCTGTTTCTTTGCCATTGTCAATGCTTTCCCCTTGCTCTCCAAGTTGTCCTCATCAGGAGGCAGACCTGGTTCACTGGTGCAGGAATTGTACAGGAATATCCTCACAAAATTTGGCACCTTTTGCATGAGTTTCTTGTTTGGTTCCACAAGGACCTTACTCCTGCTACCTTCTGTTGGGCAGCCCTTGGAACCCTGTAATAGGTAGCAACTTGTTATGACTCCATAGCACCCTGTAAGCAGCTTCAGGACACAGAATTGGGTATTTTCCTCATTGATCCTCTAATTTTCCCATCCCCCAGCTTTATTTGTGCTATTAATGCTTCTTTATTTCCAAGGACCATTAAAGAAAATAGTTTAATTACAGTCAATATTGGTTTTTCCTTGTTTCAAAACTAGGAAGAGTCAGATCAATTTCAAATGCAGTCACTGGAACATTAACCAAAAGTATCCTTATAAAACAATGTGTGAAATGCATATTAACTAGCATATGAAGATAGATTTTACTATGTGGTTTATATTGCTGGAAGTCATCTTCATGACCCCTTCAAAACCATGGCTGATGATGAATCATGTGACTAAAGAACTAACACTTACTAATACTTTAAGCAAAATATTTTTGGGTTGATCTAATATCTATACATGATCTCAGTTATTTTGTTATAAATGTCTTGAGTTCGTCCTCTAAAGCCAGCTGGATATATAATCTCTTAATTTAATTATTGAAACATGAAGAAGTCTGGAAGATAAATGGAAGGATTTGGAATTGCGCTGCTCTCGTAAAACTGGACAGGGTAATAAAAATGGCAATCCTGAGTAGTTTTATGAAATTCTTTTCAGTGTTGCAGAATGAAAACATACATTTATGATAGTGGTGAACTGTAAGTGATGAGATATTAAAGTAGATCATAAATCCCTAGTAAATATTTAAAATGGGTTCTTCCAACTAGAATTTGACTCAGAAGACAGCTGCTTTGAGGACTAGCATTTTTAAGAAGCAGACAAAAGGAGTTACACTTATAAGGCTCATCCACATGACAAAATGGGTCATTTTGTGACCATAAACTTGTCAGATTACTGAGGTAGTTACCAACAATAATGGTATGCCCACTGGGCAACACTGTTCACAGTTGCTGCCTAGAGACTACAACACAGCAGGCCCACATCAGCATGATTCTGAGCTTGGGTTGGCAAGTCCTGCCTCCAAGCAAGACCAAACAGCACCAACATGCTCCATCCCTGGTGGTGTTCAAGGCCAGGTTGGACAGAGCCTTGGGTGGCATGGTTTAGTGGGAAGTGTCCCTGCCCATGGCAGGGGGGGTTGGAATGAGATGATCTTAAGGTCTTTTCCAACCCTAACTATTTTATGATTATATGATTCTATGACTCTATGACACAGTGCTCTTTTGCCACTGCTACTAGTGTCATACCCTGCAGCAATACCACA
Organism: Agapornis roseicollis; assembly: GCA_002631895.1. Classification (NCBI taxonomy): domain Eukaryota; kingdom Metazoa; phylum Chordata; class Aves; order Psittaciformes; family Psittacidae; genus Agapornis; species Agapornis roseicollis. The sequence continues at coordinate 31,597 of NDXB01015284.1, read as the reverse complement.
GTTAATGCCTCACACTTTTACTACAATGACCTGAGTTACACAGGCATTTTTCAAGACTAACTCTCCTTTATGAGTGAGTTGATGACTTTGAAACCAAGTTTAAGATTTCTAAATTTCTAAATGATTTCACTTCAAAATATGCCGTGACAAAAGATCAGCCATAGTATGTTCAGACAGGTTACTGTGTCAGCAGGCACAAAACATGTATTTGCAACAAGTAGAACCTTCAAACTTCATTGTAGATATGGCAAAATGTCTCTGTCTTTCTTTCTTCCTTTAATGCTAAAGGTGCCTGACAAGCCCAGAGAAGAGTCATAATGCATTTAGCTAAGTGTGATGCTTGGAATAAAGCAGTAGCATCAGTGAAAGCACTCTTCTTTTCTGGAGGTGTGGAAGTAATGTTTCCTACTTTTTGGGAAAGCAGGAGGAAGAAAGATCCATTTAGGGCATATTACTTTCAGATATCTACCTTATAGAATGATAAAATCCAGGGATGGAGCACTCACAACTTCCCTGGGCAACCCATTCCAGCGCCTCACCACCCTAACAGGAAAGAATTGCTTCCTTATATACAGTCTAAACCTCTCCTGTTTAAGTTTTAACCCAAAACCCCTTCTCCTGTCACTACAGTCCCTAATGAAGAGCCCCTCCCCAGCATCCCTATAGGCCCCCTTCAGATACTGGAAGGCTGCTAGGAGGTCTCCACGCAGCCTTCTCTTCCCCAGGCTGAACAGTGCCAACTTTCTCAGCCTGTCTTCATATGGGAGATGCTCCAGTCCCCTGATCATCTTCGTGGCCCTCCTCTGGACTTGTTCCAACACTTCCATGTCCTTTTTATGTTGAGGACACCAGAACTGCACACAATGCTCCAGGTGATGTGTCATGAGAGCAGAGTAGAAGGGCAGGATCACCTCCTTTGAGCTGCTGGTCATGCTCCTTTTGATGCAACCAGGATATGATTGGATTTCTGGGCTGCAAGTGCACAATGAAGCCGGCTCATGTTCATGTTCTCATCGACAACAGACCCAAGTCCTTCTCTGCAGGGCTGCTCTGAATCTCCTGTTTGCCCGACCTGGAGCTGTGCCTGGGATTGCTCCGACCCAGGTGTAGGACCTTGCACTTGGCATGGTTAAACTTCATGAGGTTGGCATTGGTCAGGCAGGATTTCCCCTTAGTGAAGCCATGCTGGCTGCCCCCAAGCACCTCGTTGTTTTTCATGTGCCTTAGCATGCCTTCCAGGAGAATCTGCTCCAAGATTTTGCCAGGCACAGAGGTGAGACTGACTGGGCTGTAGTTCCCGGGGTCATTCATTTTCCCCTTTTTTTCCATTTTTCATAGATGCAGGGAAGTAAAATATTCTGTTCCCCTATTCAGTGCAGATTTTTCCTCTGTCTTTTCCTGCTCTCCATTTCAGTATGCAGAGTTTTCCAAGTTTAAACTTTCAGGATACACTTCCAGACAAAAAAGATGTTTCAGTATCAAAATCTCTTTCTCATAATTTAGGGGCTAGATAGTCAGGCTTTTAAGTCAAAATCTGTTATGCATCTCACTTCAACGCTTCTGCTTAAGTTGATTTTGTTGAATTCAGACATTTTTGATGATGAACCCCTGAGTAATGGTTAAATTTAAAGTCTCCAGCTGTTAGTTTCAGAAGAATGCAGAAAATATAATGTCAAAAATACAGAAAAAGATCTGGAATAAGTGCTTGTTCTGTTCATTATAACACTCCTACGCAAGAAATTCTTGGTATGTGTGAATAAGTCATCTTTAGCATATGTCATTCAGTAGCCTTTAAGAACTGCCTCATAGTCAGTATTAGAGAGATTGAAAGCTAATGCTATTTTAGCACAGCAACTATTAGCCTAGCTTCTGCTGGTGCTATTAGAAACTGCCATGTCTAGAGGAATCAAAGAGGACCAGATCAGCCTCACTAGCCACAATTATAGTTGAGGAACATTGACAGAGCACTATTCATCTCACCACACATGAATCCTGCAGGAGGCATGAAGATATCCTTCCACTGCCAATCCCTGCAGTGTTGTCAGTACAGGCAACGGATATCAATTTAAAAACAGCAAACAAACCTGAAGCTGATACCACAGAAAGACAGAAATAGCACGCTTCTTCAGTCTGCACTGTGAGAAAGTTGGTGACAGACACCAACACCTGAGGCAACACTTGGGGAACACGACTTCTATGTGTTCCAAATTTTGATGTTTCCTTGCTTGTAATATTTTCAATAAGAGTAATTTAGTCTTTGGAAATCTTGTTTATTACTTAAGATGAATCTAGTGATTATTTAAATCAAGTAAAATTGAATAGGTTTGTAGGTAGAGAGGGGAATGAGGAGGAAAAGAGGAAGGCCATGAACCATGAACTTATTGTTTGGTAAATTTGAATGACTATACTACTGAGTTGTCTTTTACCTAAAAATATCATTTATTTTCATATTTACAGAGATTTAGAGGGCCAGAAGAGCAACACAGGACTAAGTATTGTGAACACAAAAGGCACAATTTAAATCATTAATGGATTAGCTAGACGGGAGATTTTCCTTCTCAGAAAAAAAGATTTAGGCTTTTTTCCAACCTGCCAACTGACCTTTGATAATTCCTCTTGATGAATTGCATAAAGATATTTAACTTAATCTCTGGAAAAACAAGTCAGAATTGAAATATACCTTTTGCTAAGTAACTATCTGAAAGGAAGTGAACTGATGAAAACCGCTGTCCTGGGCCCTGCTCTTTTAAACCTTTATGCTGAGTATTCATAACTCAATCAATTTCCTTTTCTTGGAGACTATGAGAGAGTGTGAGTCACTATTAATAATTCTTGAAGTTAACTCTGTTCAGAATATCTTTGTTCCTGCAGAGAGTAAACTTGGTATTCATATACAAGAGGATGCTGCCCAAAGGCCTTATATCTCTGACAAGAAAAAAAAAATCAGGTTAAAATAAAATAATTTAAAATCCTGGAGTTATACATGATGAAAGGGAATTTTGCTTATTGGTAAGCCTTGTGCAAAAACAAGTCCTCAGCTTATGAAGAAGTCAGGAGGGTGCACTGCAGCTGATCTGCTCTCTTATATTCACCAGTAATCCATTGTCTACCTTTATAATGTCTGAGGGGTTTGGTACATATAAAGTCTCACTCCTTCTGCTTCTCTGATCCTCTTCTTTTCAACTACTGCTTCAATAACAAATTGCAGTACTTGAAAGTTCCTCAAGTGCCTTACTGTTTTACCATTTCATACCTAAGACTCATTAAGATCCAAATATCAGGTGGTTTTGTGCTGGGGTATCAAACAGTATCTGTTGTTCTTAGGCTTTGCATAGTATTTACAGAGAAGCAAGTATTTATAGGAGCAGCAATGTTCTGTGTAACAAATAGCAGAGTATAAGGAAGCAGGAATGCTGTATTCAGGCCCTATTCTCAGGCTGAAGAGTTTGAATCCACATCGCTTGGCAGGAGAAAGCATTTGTGCTCTGTAAGAAAAGAGCTGTCTCCCTTCCTATGGCTGAAAGAAAAGCAACCCAAGATGAACCAATCAACCAAGCACAATGGACCGTAGGAGCAAATACAAGAGGGAGTACAGTACAATAGCAAGTATCTGTAATTGCAGTGCTGGTCAGAAGAGGAGACATCTAGGGTTCTGCTGTCATCACTGCCTCCAGGACCTCTGTAGAGGGTGTCCTTGTTGATGTCTTCAGCCCTGCTCAATAAGTATGCTCTGAGCAGCATGAGGAGGATTTCTGTGCTTCATCTTGCACACTCTCACACACTATGACAGTGTGGGAATCCACAGTAATATAAGAGAGGTGGAGAATAGCTTACATTAAAAGCCTGGCATTTCAAGCACTGTTCAAGGAAGACAAGTCGGCTTTCCCCAGGTAGACCTGGAAAACTAACCTGTGCCTCCCAACCAGACCAAGCACTTGAGAAACTTTGTTAAGAAATAATAATAATAAAGAATAATAAATTTAAAAAATACTAAAATATAAAAATATGATAATAGGAAAAACACTTTCTTCTGCTGTCATTTTCCTGCCTTCATACAGTCCCAGAAAGATTTCTTGAGATGAGCTAGCATCCATTTAGTTCTAGGAGAACTTCTTTCTCACCCAGGACACTTGTATCTAGCTCATCAGTTCAGAGAAAGGCAGGCCTTGCAGCCATTGCTGTGTCCATGCATTCTGTTCTGAAAGCTCTAGGGAGTGACTGGTTTGGATCTTATTTCAAGGTGCTTTTCACTTTCCCCAGAGTCTTTACCAGAGCCAGATGCCCTGGTTCAAGCAATGCAGTGTTGCATTTGTGGGTGTGAACATTTTCAGCTCTGGCTGTAGCAGCTTTGCAGTGCAGAGAAGGAAAAGGGCTAGGTGGCATGTATTTATCACATGCATCAGTCTTCACTAGTAAGGGGAAGGATATGGCTGAGGTGCTTTTTCTTTTGTTTTTTACAAAGTGGGGGTAAGTGTGTGCGCAAGCAGGGAGTCTGAAGAAGGGGAGACAAGGACTATAATTGAGCTGGGGTAACTCTGAGACCACATGTGGGAACAAGACTAGCATAGGTATCAGCAACTGCAGGCTGATAGCCCTAATTCCACCTAACGCACACACACACCCTTGGTCCCCCAGCTTTTTCCTATCACAGAGCAGAAAAGGTCAGCCTCAGGAAACTCCAGCCAAGCACAGGTTTGGTGTTAGAGCAGCAAAATACAAATCCTTATTTTATAATAAAAAGATTAACAATAAAGGCAGTTCTTACCTAATGAATCTGTTGATTAATATAGGAACAGATTGAATTGAGGAAAAAACATTGAAGTAGCATTAGCCTGGTGCATGGCCCATTCTTACAGAATTGTTGATGTTGGATTTTTATTAGAAGAGCACAATTCTCTCCCAGATAAATGGAGTATTTTATTGACTGGGTTATAGCTCTGCTAGTTTAAAACAGAAAAATCTGCAGAGCTTTACTTTTCTTTGATTTTTACCTTGCCAATAATCCACAACCAGAGTGTTAACAGGCAAGGTATATCCTAGTGTGCAAGTTGGAGGTAAACAAAAAGTCATCAAATTTATCTAGCCTTTGAAGTACATGGTGTATAATGAACACATTGGAAATGAAACCCATTATTGCTTCAGAAACAGAGATGATTACATCCCCAGATTGTTCAAAGCACTACAGAGTACACAAGACAATCACATGTAATTGGTATAAATCTAACATCCTGAACTGCCTGGAGCTTAAATTGAGAAAATGGAGAACAAGACCAAAGACCTATAAAATATTAATGTTTTCTTGAATAGAATGCTGAATTTATATTATATGCTTAAGCTTTATTTCCAAAACTTATTAAAGCTTTCTCTCCCACTGGCTGACACATACTGTTATCCCAGCTCCAAACACACACAACATGACTTAAGATCTGCTTTTGATATTTGGGGTTCTATTCATACAGGATAAAACGTATCAAGTATTTGTGTGCATGATTTTTATAGCTAGATGTGCCTACTAATATGGTAAGTATATAGCATAGGTGTAACTCATAAATCTAAAATCACCTCTCATGAAGAGAAACACATTATTTTGCTGTCAGACAGCAAAGGGACTTCATCTTTATTTCAGAGCATCACTTTTCTGCCAATGTTATATTTTCCTATAAGAGGAGCAAGCCCTTGTTTATTAATAATGTGGTTCAATAAGAGAAATATTAGAAAGCCTTTATTCAGTAATTGTTTCTCCTGTTACAGTCTGAATTCTATTGGGCTTTCCAAGTGAGGATTAAAATAATATTTTCCCCATTATTCTTTAATTACCATTTCTCCAGTGGGATGTATAAAACAATTAGCACACAAATCTGATGAGATGGTGGCCAGACATAGGATTTTGAGGAAGAGGGAAAAGGAAATACAAGGAGGCAGTTCTTAAAGTTGTATAATAAACTGATGACAGCTTTAGGGTTAATGTGATTGTCAGTCAGTCCTAACCTGGCTAGGAAAGGTGTCTTTCCTGTTTAATGCATTATTCTGGAGTATCAGAAGGAAAACTGAGTACTCTAGTGCATCTAAACTGGGAAATACTTTCAAACTATTGCTTCATACTGGTTCTAGATGTCATTCACTGTTACTGTACTTAGAGAAGTGCTCTAAATTATGTAATGAGCTTGGTATAAAAGAAAAAAGTTTAATCATAGCTGAAAGAAAGGATCATTTTGAAGCATCTCTTAGGTTTTTGACACCCATCAAATTGATTTGCAGTTTTAGCTGCGTTCCTCACACAAGAATCTCATAAACACAGTCAATTTCTTTTGGAAAATTTGAGTTCAAGATAGTAAAAGCACAAAGCAAGTCACGTGCTGTCTACCAATATAGTAAGATTAGTGTACATTGTCACTTCCTGCATTAAACGGGCACAGAAATCCATTACTGAGAGGACAATGATTTCTGTTCTCAGCAACAAGGAGTTTGATTAACAGAGCACATGCTGTAATTTAAAAAAGTCTCAAAGGAGAGTCAAGAGATTTCTGTACTGGAACCTGATTAAACGTTATATCATTTTTATGGATTCCAGACACTATTTAGAGATCATGGATGGGAAAGTCGGTTTCAGCTGGAAAGTGATGAGATTGTTTTACAACATTATCTTTTGTAAGCCATTAAAGTTTATTAAAGATACCATAAGCCACATTATTCCTCCTCTATTTGCAATTTATAGTGGATGTGCCAGCAGAATACACTAAAGCAGGAAATGTTATTTAAAGTAAGCTAGCCATAAATGGATAATGTCCATGCAGCAATGAGTACTAATCCTGTTTGCTGCTTAGCATGTCTCTCTTAACACTTCTATAAAGGCAGTAGTTAATAATATAGCTTCAAAAATGAGCTTAGTTCCTTGGAGATAACTGAAAAAACTTTTATTACTTCTACCAACTAATCTGTAAGAAAGGCAGTTTCAGTTTCTGCAGCTGCTATAGTACTGCACATCGTTCAAACCCAAACCTTTTTCAGTACTGATATCCCTATGCCTTGTTGGGATCCAAACAGATGAGACATTTTCCCACATTATCTTAGCTACCTCATCCTACAGGACTCTTCAGATACAAACTACCATACTGGAACAAATCCCACAGACATCTGTTCCTTCCCTTCAGGAACTGACCTTAGTCACAAAGGAGTCCTTTTGTGCAGTGAGTAACACTAAAAAACACTTCAGATGTGGTAAAACTTTCTGTTCCCTCATGTCCATAGCAAGGCAAAACATACACTCCTGCTTCCCTGGTGCACTGCATTAACAAATGCTGAAACTACTAAAGTTTGAAAAGTAAAGTAAATATAAAAAACCCAACCCAAACCAACCAACCAATCAAATGATTCAGAGCAATGTGGCTTTCTCATGGGTAAGGTGTTTTCACAGGGAAAGGTACTCTAGATTTCAGTTTCTGATTCAGCAAGCACAATAAAAACACTGGCTGCTGGTTTTATTAACAATAGTTGTTCTGGATTTTGTTTTCTTTTTATTTTTTTTTTTGTTTTACATGCTGCTTGCTGTAAATCTTGTCCTCAAATAATTTATTCACCTCATGAATAGCATGAAGCCAACTTTGAGCTGTATGCTGTGAGATAGGTTTTTAAGGTACAACGATGCAAGTCTTGGTTACAGTGAATTTATTTTAACACAGTGAGTGGTGATGTTTTGGATCAGGGCTTAAATACCCCAAGCTTAAGTATCCAGATGCTCAGACTGAATGTTTGAAATTAGGTATGTTAACTGTTTAAAGTACTTTCTGTCTTGCAGCATTTCTGCCAATACAAATTGCTCTGTATTGGCAAGCCTTTTGCCATCTAGATGAAGACAGACCTTGTTCATTTTGGCCCTTAAGAGCTAACAGATAGATGGGGCTTCACCAGGTTATTTCCATTCACTAGATTAGTCTGATATGGATCTGGTATTTCTTTGGTTCATTCTATTTACTTAAAAAGCATACACATCGTATCTTCATTCCCAGATCAACGCCAGTTTCTCCCTATGGAGGTTTCTGAACAGATAAAAAGCTCAGATTTCCCCTGGACTCTATGCAGACCCTATGAGAAACAATTAACTTCACACAGCTATTGCAATCAGTGCTTTATCTAGCCTGGCTTTTCCAATTGCCTCCTGCAATATCTGTCACTGTCAAACACTTCCATACGTGATGAACGCTGTTAAATAGTATCCCTTTTGATCTCTTCAGTTTAGTTCTTACTATGTTCTCTCTACACAGTTTAGGGTGGGAGCAGAATTTCTTATTTTAGCTATTCTGAAATAGAGAAGAATTTCCTCCTCTTTATAAGGCAATTAGCTCAGCATATACATTGCACATAAGGAAAAACTTCATTAACAGAGACTGCTGCCTGGGAAAAGTAATCGATTTGACCCAGTAAGGGTAGAGACATGAGGTTCAGAGGGCAGAGACACAGCTTAAGCTGGTTTTGACACTAACTGTTTCCTATTAATTTCCCAGCATGCTACTTCCAGAAGAGAACAGGGTAGATAAGAAGATTTATGGTGTTAAATTATTTAAGCAAGTTTTTCAATACGACTTGTCAGTCTTATAAGGGCAGTGAGTCTCTTTTGTATTAAGTAGCAGAAACAAATCAAAATAAATTTAAAAAAGGCACTTTCTCTTGCTGTGATGCTGACATTTGCTTTAACCCCAGTAATTTAATACTGATAATTTTCTCTTAAGAAGTTCAGTATATATCATTATAAACTGATGCAAAGCTACTATTTTTCCAAATTGTTTTTGACAAAAGAAGATTTAAAGTGCTGGCACATTAGAAATATATCACATTATTAATAACAATGATTTGAAAACAACTGTTTTACACTACATGTATAACACAGACATTCAGTGAAACAAACCCAAAGGATGTAAATTCCAAAAAGAAAGATGCACAAGACATAAGCTATTTGAGCTTACCATCACCAACAGTTATACTTCAGTGGGTAACAGGCATCATTTGTAAAAATGTTTGCAATGTCAGTATCTGGATTTGAGGAATCCTCCTGTTCATGTAACACAGAATGTACTTAATTTTCATTGCTCTTCCCGGATTATTAACAAGGTGACTTTTCTTCCTTATTTGTTTTCTTAAAGAAAAAAAAAGGAAGAAGAAATAGGTGTTAAACCCACAAATTCTGCCAGGTAAGTAAAGTCTACAGCTAACTGAGGTATGTTGAACTAGGCGCATATCCAGTCAAAGCAGTGAGGCAAGGCTGACAGGAATTCTGGAAGGCACCATGTCCTTCTCAGAAAAATGTTTCAACACATTTCAAAACAAAAAATGGGAGACAAAAGAGGTAAGTACCCATCTGGTATTTATCTGCAATTCTGCAGAAGAACCATTTTCCAAAGGAGCAAGTTATGTTGTGCTTGATCAAAAACATGCAACACCCCAGCAAACTTTCACATCCCTCTCTATCCCTTCACCCTCTCAATTAGATATCTGTGGTAACATAGTATGTAAAAATAGTCAAAGAGGTGAAAACAGTGTTTGGAAACACAATCCAGAGCAACACATTTCTCACAAAGAGAGCTGAAGGGTTCTCAGTAACCAACAGGTCTGCCAAAGCAGCTTCCCATTTGTGCTTGCAAAAAATCACATTTCTCAGCACATCAAGTCAGTTGATTATACCAAATTGGCTATCCCAGTGCACTTTGAAATCTGGATTTCCATTAACACTAATGACACTTGCCTGCTTGCCTGGTTTCTCCCATTCATTCCAACATCTTTTCTGCTGTGGGACCCTCCTTTTCTCTCCAGAACTCCATCTGCCCTTTCATACAGGTCTTTGATTTGCCATCTGTTAGGTTATTACATGAAAGGTGGCTGTACATGCTGCTCTTCATTTAAAGGACTCTTAGCAGAGACACTGCAGCTAGCACTGCAGGCATTACTAAGGCATGTTGGTGCAATTTCCAACCTTTGCTTTCTCACCCAAATTCCATTCTGCAGCTCCAGTACTACAGTCAACCAGCATTTCACATCCTATTGGTAAACACCTGCTGTATTTAGAGTATTTTTAGAGTGTCTTTAGAGTAGAGGGAGAACAGCTATAGGGGACATTACTGTGGGGATCTGTTACAGACCGCCTGATCAAGAGGACTCTGCATGAAGAGCTCTATAGACAGATAGGAACAGCCTCACGCTCGCGGGCCCTTGTCCTCATGGGAGATTTCAGCCATCCTGATATCTCTTGGAGGTTCCTCAATTGTGTGGAAAACAATTTCCTTCTGCAAGTAATAGAGGAGCCAACAAGGAAAGGTGCCCTGCTTGACCTAGTGCTCACCAGCAGTGAAGGGCTGGTTGGAAATGTGATGCTCCAGGGCAGCCTTGGTTGCAGTGATCATGAGATGGTCGAGTTCAACATCCTCAGAACAGTGAGAAGAGCGTGCAGCAAGTTTACTGCTCTCGATTTCAGGAGAGCAGACTTTGGCCTCTTCAGGAACCTGCTTAGGAAGGTTCCATGGGATATAACCTTAGAGGGCAGAGGAGCCCAAGACTGTTGGATGATATTCAAGGATCACCTGCTACAAGCTCAGGAGTGTTGCATCCCAACTAGAAGGAAGTGCAGCAGGAGGGCCAGGAGACCTCCTTGGATGAATAAGGAGCTGCTGAGGAAACTTTGAGGGAAAAAAAAGAGGCTTCTAAAAGGTGGAAGCTAGAACAAGCTAGGGACCAGGTTAGGAAAGCTAAGGCCCAGTCGGAAATAAACATGGCTAGGGATGTTAGGGATAACAGGAAGGGATTCTATAGGGCCCACTGTAGGAAAGAATCCAGTTCAAGACCATCTTAAGATGCAAAAGTCCATGGGACCTGATGAAATCCATCCGTGGGTCCTGAAGGAGCTGGCGAGTGAAGTTGCTAAGCCACTGGCCATCATATCTGAAAAATCATGGCAGTCAGGTAAAGTTCCTGAAGACTGGAAAAGGGCAAATATAACCCCCATTTTCAAGAAGGGGAAAATGGATGACCCGGTGAATGACAGACCAGTCAGTCTCACCTCTGTGCCTGGCAAAATGTTGGAGCAGATTCTCCTGCAAGGCATGCTAAGGAACATGAAAAACAACGAGGTGCTTGGGGGCAGCCAACATGGCTTCACTAAGGGGAAATCCTGCCTGACCAACTTGGTGGCCTTCTACGATGGGGCTACGGAACTGATGGACAGGGGTAGAGCAGCTGACGTCATCTACCTGGACTTGTGCAAAGCGTTCAACACTGTCCCACACGACATCCTTGTCTCTACATTGGAGAGACATCAATTTGATAGGTGGGGCACTCAGTGGATAAAGAACTGGCTGGATGGCCACACGCAAAGAGTTGTGGTCAATGGTTCAGTGTCCAGCTGGAAACCAGTGACAAGTGGTGTCCCTTAGGGATTGGTGTTGGGACCGGTCTTGTTCAACATCTTTGTTGCTGACATGGACAGTGGGATTGAGTGCGCCCTCAGCAAGTTTGCCGATGACACCAAGCTGTGTGGTTCGGTGGATAGGCTGGAGGGAAGGAATGCCATCCAGATAGACCTTGACACGCTTGTGAGGTGGGCTGATGCCAACCTCATGAAGTTTAACCATGCCAAGTGCAAGGTCCTACACCTGGGTCAGAGCAATCCCAGGCACAGCTCCAGGTTGGGCAAACAGGAGATTGAGAGCAGCCCTGTGGAGAAGGATTTGGGGGTGGTGGTTGATGAGAACATGAACATGAGGAGGCTTCGGTGTGCACTTTCAGCCCAGAAAGCCAACCGTATCCTGGGCTGCATCAAAAGGAGCATGACCAGCAGCTCAAAGGAGGTGATCCTGCCCCTCTACTCTGATCTCGTGACACCTCACCTGGAGAATTGTGTGCAGTTCTGGTGTCCTCAACATAAAAAGGACATGGAAGTGTTGGAACAAGTCCAGAGGAGGGCCACGAGGATGATCAGGGGACTGGAGCATCTCCCATATGAAGACAGGCTGAGAAAGTTGGCACTGTTTAACCTGGGGAAGAGAAGGCTGCGTGGAGACCTCCTAGAAGCCTTCCAGTATCTGAAGAGAGCCTATAGGGATGCTGGGGAGGGACTCTTCATTAGAGACTGTAGTGACAGGAGAAGGGGTTTTGGGTTAAAACTTAAACAGGAGAGGTTTAGACTGTATATAAGGAAGCAATTCTTTTCTGTTAGGGTGGTGAGGCACTGGAATGGGCTGCCCAAGGAAGCTGTGAATATTCCATCCATGGCAGTGTTCAAGGCCAGGCTGGATAGAGCCCTGGGTGACATGGTTTAGTGGGATGTGTTCTGCCCATGGCAGGGGGGTTGGAACTAGATGATCTTAATGTCCTTTCCAAGCCTAACTATTCTACGATTCTTTCACAGTAATCTGTGTCTTTTATTCCTTGGTGAATCAATCAAAAATTGGGGTTCAGCTATTCTCTCCTCTTGAACAGTGAAGAGACACTGCTCTGAAAACCTGAACTCTGACTATGTGGAGACACGTACAGCATGGAGTAGAACCAGAGCAGGTGGTATGGGGAGGCATTTCTCAGTGTTCCCAAAGCCAATCAATGTTTTCTGAAACTGGGTAATACATCAGCTTGCTATGTGAGCTGACTCTCTACAGGTGAGGAAAGCAGAGGAACATCTTCCACTGAATCAAGGTAGCCAAACCTCCAGCCCTTTTGTGGAAGTACACAACTAAGAGGTATGATACATCATCATTCCTGATACGTTACAGAGCCTGTGCTTTAATATGCAAGCCATTCATTTACTGTCATTCAACTCCAAAATTTGCACCACTGTATAGAAGTTTTTACTGTGATTTACTGGCTTAAAAAAAAATAAATGCATTGATGCAAAAAGCAATGAAAGATAACATTGCATGTGTATGTTCTAGTGTAACCCGTTTTCAGCATATTTTCCAAAAAGCATTTTACCTTCTTGTTTACATGGATACCAAACCAGAGCAGCTACCTGGATATAAATATAGAAGAAAAGTAAGACATAGCAAAGTAAGAAATAAGGAGAAGTACTGATGAACTTACTGCAATTTGATATTTATGAGGTGGTATGATGTTTCAAATGTAGCTATCCCTAAAGAGAGACTGTAATTTAGACCTCTTGTCAAAACATTCAAATGCCAAAAGGAAAGGAGAACAGTGCTTCATCTCTAATTTGAAATATTTCAAGGACCTGCCATCCACTTTTAGTGATGAGGTCTAAAATGCATCTGGAAATACATCCTGGAATCGGAGTGTATTTTCAGGGTATTTTTCTCTCCTTTTTATCTCTCTGTTTAATTTGTCTCCCTCGTTTTCTGTTTAGGGCTCCTCTGTACTCTTCCTATAAGAAATCTACAATTTCCTGGTTTATTCAGAAATATACAAAGAATTAAGTCAAATATTATTTCTGGTGCATATTTCATTCTGTAAGCTACACCTATTCAATAATACATTCATTGTTAGAGACTGAAATAATGAGAGAAGGCATATGAAAAGCTTTTGACCTTCATAATTAAAAAAATCCAATGACAGATAGGTTTTGATTAATTGAAAAAGCCATAAAGCCATCAGTTTTATGTTCAAAGGCAGAAAGTCCCCTGCATCAACAGAAAAATCCTTGCAGTTAAGACTCAAACTCGGGAGGCCTTTGGCAATTTACAGTACTAGCACAGTATTCCTGTTTGATCAGAAGTACAAAGCACTTGAGATAATTCTAAAAAGTAATTAGCCTTTGCAGTGTCTAGGGTCATGCATCAGTGTCAAGTTTAAAACTGAGATTTCATGCTCACAATCCAAGTCAGACATCTAAAGGACAGTTATTCATGAGCAGGGAGGCGTAAATAACAGAAAGGACTTGAGCGCTTGCTAGGTATGCCAATACGGTGTCTTTTCTGCAAGAAAAGCAGAAGAGCTGCAAGAAAAGCAGAAGGTGATTATCAAGCTAACAGTTTAGTGGTGTGATGCTGGATGCATTTACTTCAGATAGGCCCACTCATGACACATTGGTACCTGCAGCTCAAATGCTTCATTTGCTTCCTAGTTTGAGAAGTCAGTAACACGCAAAAGGGTGTTCTAAAGTTAATGAAATATTTCCACAGACTTCAGTTAATGTTTGATCAGTAAGATAACTGCCAAGAGCATTAAGACCTTTTAATACTTATTGAAGTAATTATTTCCCAAAGGTTGCCAAGAAAAGTGGAGGTGTCCTCATCTGGATACATTCAGTAACTATAAAAATATCACATGGATCATATTAACTTAATTACAGTAAGTGAATGACAAGCAACCATATCTTGAACTTATTTAGACAAGCAAGTAGTGAAGTTGCACTAGTAATGATTTGCATCATTGCTTGTTCTGATGATCAGTATCATCTAATCCTTGTCATTTGCTTATCACATCCAACAGGGAAATTCACTTGTCAAGATTTAAGAGAAAAGCATCCCTGTCCTCGAAGTCTTTTTGAGACATTGTGGTGAACTTCACCCAGTTGGCAGGAACAGAAGAAGGAGTAGCATGCCCAAGCTGTTCAGCCCACATGACAGAACTTTTCCTAACAGTAAGAAACAGCAATAGAACAGGTTTTCTTGAAAAACAGTTATCATTTTCCCTCTCAGTATTCAGTCTCTGGGGAATTTCCTGGGGTTTATGACCTTTTAGAAATACTCATTCACACATTATACAAGGAGGCATTAACCAGCTGAACTCTAGCTAAGTGCTTATTTCATTCATTTGTAAGTTGAGATAAAAATGTTACTGATTCCCATACCTGCTGTTATCATCTCTCTTAACTGCAAGCTTCTTGTTTTCTAGTGGAAAGAAAATATTCTAATATGCTGATCATTAATAGGCAAGTATTAGTTCTTTTTAAAAATTGCCTATCAAGTTGCTTTTCTTTAGAAGTTGTCTAATGAGTATTCAATTTAAAGTGTCAAATCCTTCTGTCCTTACATTCCTTAGTATTCAATTTCATTTTGGATGGAATTTTGTAAAGCAGTACTTTTGGACCCATGTACCTCTTCCCTTTGTGAAGTCATTTTTTTTCTTTGACATTTTAAATGATCATTTTCCCCACTGAAGCCATTATAGCTTAAAAAGTGCAAGATAGGGGAAACCTCTCTAGCAAGGATCAATTTTGTGGACTTTTTAAATATATTTTTTAAGTTATCATCAGGCACATCTATTTAGAAGATCAGTTTTGCCTTGCAGACTCTTTGTGCTAGCTGGTAAAGAAGAAGGGAAGGAAAAAAAGTCCAGGTGTGACTGTTATATCCCAGGCAGAGTCTGCAGTACAGAACAGCTTACCTCTAAATGTGGGCAGAATTCATAGAACAACAATGAGCGTGGGGCTCACACAAGTTGTTTGGTCAAAATAAATAAAAGACTGTACACCAAATGCTGGCTGTTAACTTACATCACTGATAACTCCAAGGTACAGCACTACAAACTTAAACAGGAGAGGTTTAGATTGGATATAAGGAAGAAATTCTTTCCTGTTAGGGTGGTGAGGCACTGGAATGGGTTGCCCAGGGAAGTTGTGAGTGCTCCATCCCTAGCAGTATTCAAGGCCAGGTTGGATAGAGCCCTGGGTGACATGGTTTAGTGTGAGGTGTCCCTGTTTATGGCAGGGGGGTTGAAACTAGATGATCTTAAGGTCCTTTCTAATCCTAACTATTCTATGATTCTATGATTAGACATACAGGGGTCTAACAGGCAAGGGGCAGACCTCTAAACAATGCATAAAATTGGATCAAAGAAGTATTTGCCAAAACGATAATTTCAACTGATTACCAGAAGTTCTTTCCACAGCTGCTTTAACCAGCAGAACTCAGTGTAATTACCACTCCTCAAATGCCAATAGTCTTCCTCTGTATTTCAGTGAAATGCTAGCCCTTTTCTTTAATGTCTAGCTCTGTAACTACCTTTAGATCTCTGCTAGAGATTTGACTCTGAAAAGTAATTTATTTTAGATAGAGATTTTTATTTTCCTTTTTTCTTTAGCATAGAAGTGAACTTTAATAACTTACTCACATGGTCCAAATCCCTTGTATTTCCTCTCCCCTTCTCAATATGAGTCATGTTATTAACAAAAGCTTTACAAACCAGCTCACCTATAGCCATTCATTAAGCTCTTCCCAAACACATCATACATTTTTAGGAACACATTGTTAAAATAAGTATGACTTGGCTTTCTTTGCATAACTGTCCAAAAAGATATTTTTCCTTTGAGGAAAGAAACCACCTGAGTCCTCCTGACCAGACAGTCTCCTTCCGAATGTTACAACATAGTTCACTCTTCTGCATGTGGGCATCCCTTCCCCATTTGTTCTTAAAGAACTTCATCACTGACCTTGCCATTACTCTCATGCTTGTCCTTCTGGTTTCTACTCACACATACTTCTGTATGCAGTGTCCTTCATGTGTGGTTTTCATTCCTTCTCATTATCTACGTATGTGACAGCAAAGCCCTGTTTTTTCTTCCCTTTCTACCTTTATCGGGCAAAGACTTTCAAGCAACAGCCTTCTCACTCAGTGCCCTGCTCAGTATTTTTCTATTCCTAACAGCATCCTATCTGGAGACAAAATAAGCCATTACTGTTAATGTTTGCATAACACCAATTCCCTGAGACAGATACTCCATGACTGCCTCTACAGAGACATCTCAAGAACTAAGCTTATGTATCGATAAAAGTAGAAAATCACACATATCTAGCTACATCATACCCCAGAGAATTGATGTAGTAATTTCAGTTTTAAGCTTGATAAAAAAGCGATGTCCTGCTTGTTCTCTAGGCCTACATTTCTATTCAATACATCTCCAAAGGAAGGATCAATCATGATATTTTGCTGCTGCACCACAAAGGTTCTTTCAAACGCTGAGGTCATTGCAGGTGGTGAAGTCAAATGTCAAGAGATACCTGCCAAAGATTATTTCATCTTTTAAAACTTCAGTGTATTTTTAAAAAATGTTGAATTACCTTCAAAATTAGAACAACTAGGCAATTGTAAAACATATTTTGCCATTAATGTAATTGCTTTCAGACATATTTCTTGGACATTTTGTATTTGACAGAAAGAAAGAAGAAATCATACCAATTTATTTTGTGTAAGTGGTGAACTTGATGAACTCAGCCAATTACATGATGGTCTTGGTCTGTTTGTAGTAGAGGAGAAGTGAATCACAAGTTTTTATCTAGAACAAATTATCAGAGGAAAAAGATAAAATGTTGATATTAATCTTCATCACAGTAAACAGTATAGCCATTACTTACTGCTGTCAGGTTGTGCTTCAGGTTACACAGACTCATACTGAGACATTACTCTGTATAAGCTAGTTCAAATGGGGCTGGTTTTCAGTTTTTGCATTGTGCAGGGCAGCCACATCTCTCAGAACACCATACAGCAGTAGTATACCTCAGAACCTCATGGCATATGATGAGTTCCAGACAGACTGTATGAAAAATATGTCTATTGACTTTCATCCTCTCCCTTCAACCACCCACAAGGCATTAACTGCCCGCTTTCCTCTCTCATCACACTAGTGAAGTAGCACAATTAACTGAACTGCTAGCCTTGAGTGCTCACATACCCCTCTTAAAGTCTTTTTCAAAATCAGGCTAAGCCCTGTAATACAAACACATTTCTTCCCTCATTCCTTGCCAGATGATTTTCAGCTCCCTCAGCTGCTCCCTTATTTTGCCTTTGTCTCTCAGAGTTCATATCACACATCAGCTGACCAGAGGCAGAGTTCAATAACAGTCACCTATCAATGTACCCTTGCTGTATACACAGTAAGACCAATCATAGAATAGAATCATAGAATCATAGAATAGTTAGGGTTGGAAAGGACCTTAAGGTCATTTGCTGAGAGGAGCGGCTTGAGACAGGACGCCTGGATCTCCGGAGTGGAGCGGAGCCGAGGGATCAGTGTGCAGGAGCCTCACCTCAGAGCAACAGGAGCCAGCGAGGAGGGAGCCTCAAGTCCTTGAGAAGACTCGCCCAGGAGCTGGCAGCTCAGCTCACGCGGTCAGCTGACTCACAGGGGGCGGAGCCAGGAGGCTCGGCGGCAGCTGTGACTGTTTAAAAACCTGCCCAGGGAGCACAAGAGACCAGGAGTGAGGTGAACATGGCGGGTTGAGGCAGTTTGCGCGGCAGCTCAAGCGGGCTGGCCGCCTGTGCAGGAGGACTCACCTGGAGCGAAGGAGAAGGAAGGACTGCTTGTTTGTGTGAAGAGACGTAGGCGGACCGATCAACAAACTAAATCATGGTCACAGAATCACAGAATCACTAGGTTGGAAGGGACCTCTAAGATCATCAAGTCCAACCCATGCCCTACACCTCCACTAAACCATGTCATCAAGTTCTATATCCAGTCTTTTTTTAAACTCTCTTTTCTGTCTCTTCTGAAGAGCTTGTAGCCATCCAGCGCTGTGTTCCAGCTATTCGACTCGTCCCACCATGTTTCTGCGACGGCGACTACGTCATAGCCACGTTGTCGCACCACGACTTCTTGCTTGTTGCTCATGCTCTGTGCATTAGTATACATATATCTCAGTCGGTCCACTGATTTCACCACCAACCCAGGCCAATTACCCTTGGACCTGCTTCCAGGCAGCCCATCTGCATCCCCTTCCCCCTTCAAACCTAGTTTAAAGCCCTTTCAATGAGTTCTGCCAGTTCATGAGCAAAAACTCTTCTGCCCTTAACCAAGAGATGCAACACATCTGCATCCAGCAGGCCAGGTGCCATAAAGGTTGTCCCATGGTCAAAGAACCTAATGTTTTGCCGATGACACCAGCTCTTGAGCCACTTGTTGATAATGTGGGCTCTCCTGTTCCTTTCATTGAATTTCTCTGCTACCAAAGGGACTGAGGAAAAGACCACTTGGACTCCTGCCGTATCAACCATTCGACCCAGTGCTCTAAAGTCCCTTTTAATTTCCCTAACACTCCTCCTCTCAATCTCGTCACTGCCAGCCTGGACTATCAGCAGTGGATAATNTCTAAAGTCCCTTTTAATTTCCCTAACACTGCTCCTCTCAATCTCGTCACTGCCAGCCTGGACTATCAGCAGCGGATAATAATCAGAGGGCTGAATCAGCCCAGGGAGTTTCTCAGTGATCTCCCAAATCCGGGCCCCAGGGAGGCAGCAGACCTCCCTGTGGGTTGGGTCCAGTTGGCATACAGGACTCTCTGTTCCCCTTAGAAGCGAGTTCCCCACTACAACTACCCTTCTTTTCTTTTTGACGTTAGAGTTGATGATTCGTCCTACAGATGAAGCATTGGGAGGCTCACTGGGTATATAATTGTTTTCTAAATCGCCTGGTTGACCCTCTAGATCATCCAGTTCCAGGATCTCATACCTGTTCTGAAGTGGTATCTGTGTAGATGATGGGGGTCAGGAGGTATTGTTATTATTACCTCTCTGAACAGTGACCCATTTTGAACCCTCTTCATCAACCAGGTGCCCTCCTTTTTCTTGGCAGTTAGAGGCACAGGAGTCTTCTGACTCCTGGTGGGCCTCAAGAGTGGAACTCCACCAGTCTATTTCCCTTTCACTTTCCCTAATACTCCTCAGTCTTTCAAATTCTTCCTTCAGCTCAGCCACCAATGAGAGGAGATTACTTACCTGTTCGCATCTCAGGCAAATTCCTTCTGCCCCAGTACTGCCGATAAGCTCAAACACTCTGCACAGGAAGGGGTTTGTACAGACACATCCTTTTTGGAGGGTTCCATTAGGTTACCTACACTCAGGCTCACTACAGGTTTTGAATGCGTAGAAACCATCACTGCCAAAAGCCCTGAGAAACCAGTCAACTAACTGAATTACAGCAAACAGCAGACAAGCCTTACTAGCAGGAAACCCGTAACCCTGCCTGCTTGCCCTGCCTGCGTGAACTGCCACACAAACTGCCTCACTATAGTCCAGTTATGACCCTGTTCGCCATGCTCCCTGGAAGTTCTTAGCCTTAAATACAGGAAGCAACGCCCCGCCGAGGCTCCTCCTTCTGGCCTCTCCCAGGGCAGGCTGGGAAATGAAGTCCCCTTCCGCGTGCTTGGGGCCGGTTTAAAAGCTGCGCCAAGTCTCCTCTTTCCGCCCTCTCCCAAGGCAGGCTGGGAAATGCGTCATGGGACGCAATGGGAAATGGATCGCATCACAACGCAATCAACAGCTGTTGTGAGGAATAAGATAGGTACCCAGACTGAGCCTGCCTGCAGACATTCAGCCATGCAGATCTCTGGCTGCAGAGAATGCCTGAGCCTGGCACTTGTACTGGAGGGAGCCAGTGACACCGCTTGTGTGCAGCGTGAGCAAGTAACTGATGTGCTCAGGCAGGTGGTGGAACTGGAGGAGCAGGTAGAAAGGCTGAGAGCCATCAGAGAATGTGAAAGAGAAATAGATTGGTGGAGCCACACCCTAAGGCAAGAGCAGAGGGAAGTGGTTGAGTGGTTGAGTGAGTGATGGATCCCCTTCCCTCCTACCATCAGACAAAAGGAGCAAACTTAAGGGACGGGGAGGTATGGAAGGAGGTCCCTCCTTGGAGAGGTAAGTGAAAACCCTTCCTCCCTCCCAGTTGCCCTTGAATAACAGGTACGAGGTCTTGGAAGTACAGGACCAGGTAAATGGAGATGGGGTAGATCTATCTAGCGAGTCATCCAGGGCTTGTCACTCACCCCCACACCTTAGAACTTCCTCGACCAAGAAGAAAAGCAGAGTAATTGTGGTGGGTGACCCCCTTCTGAGGGGAACAGAAGGGCCCATTTGTTGACCAGATCCCTCCCACAGGGAGGCCTGCTGCCTATCTGGGGCTAAGATTAGAGATGTTAAAAGGAAACTCTCTGATCTGGTGCAGCCCTCTGACTACTATCTGCTGCTGGTTTTTCAGGTTGGCACTTTTCCTTCTCCTTAAATATCTCTTCACAAAGTTTTCTTCATAGCTGCCACCATTCCCTGAACCTTCAGCATCAAAAACCCCAAACCCATTGTAAGAAGTCAAGACCAAAACCATCTTCAGCAACTTAGCACTCATTCAACACAACTGGCTAAGCTCCACCTTCATAGTTTGCCAGCCCTTATTTTACCCAGTTTCTTATAGGAGCTACCTTCTTCCTCTTAAATCATGGGCTGGTTAGATGGGATGCCTGACCAAGGCTCATTAACCTGGAGCTTTTCAACCTTATGAAAAAGACAACCCTATTACAGACAGGTAGACCGTAATTTAGTTGGGATAAGAGTTATCAGAAAATAAGCAATTTTTTTGTGTTTGTATCTAAGGAATCAAGTGATCCTGCCCCTCTACTCTGCTCTTGTAAGACCCCACTTGGAGTACTGCATGCAGTTCTGGTGTCCTCAAAATAAGAAGGACATGAAGCTCTTGGAGCAACTCCAGAGGAGGGCCATGAGGATGATAAGGGGGCTGGTGCACCTCCCATATGAAGTCAGGCTGAGAAAACAGGTGCTGTTCAGCCTGGAAAAGAGAAGGCTGTGCTGAGACCTAGTCTAGGGTGAGGCATACATGCCCATGACAGAGAGATTGGAACTAGATGATTTTTAAGGTCCTTTCCAACCCAAACCATTCCATGATTCTATAAATTAGAATCCCTTTAAATTCTGTCCCTGTTTTCTCTAAAACTTTACTCATCTTTGAGCACAATGAAGCCTTCTGTTGGGCTATGTGAAAAAATGTTTTCTTTTTGGCTCCTGCTCAGAAGCAGAACTGAATATACCATTTTTTGTTTTTGTTTTTTTTCCAAGCTTTAAATGCTATATAGCATTTTTTTATCTTTCTGGTGGCCTGCTGGTGCTCTTGCAATAAAATACAGATCATTTATTCATGTTATGGGAGCATCTTGCAGAGTCTAGTCAGAGCCTGAGATTCTATTTTGCTAGGTGATGGGTAAAACCAATAGAACATACCAATAATTTGTATGGAGATGACAAAATACTAAACCTTTACAAATTGCAGTGGAGTTTTTTTATATCTTCCTGTGACTTGTGATTATGCGCTAATGGTCACATCCTCAATTGATCTAAATCAAGATGTTTCTATTTGTTCCATGCTTGATCGGTCAAGTGAACACAGTTTGCAGCATCTGAAGAACTGGTCCTTTTTTAAAAATTTATATATTCACACTCAGAGTATTTAATTTTATGATCATTAATATGAAACAGACAAAAAACCCCACCTTACACTCTGTGCTATTCATATGTGGCCAGAACACTGAGATTGGCCAGCTAAATGTACTACCCACCTACAGTTTGTCAGCTGCATTTGTTCCAAAATACATTGCACAGCCACCATCTGTCAATCATAAAATCTGTGGCCAAAAAGCAATTTGCTAATTTAGAAATTTTGAAAAACACAGTTGCTGATGGAACTGATAACAAAGGTTATTGGATGTGTTGATCAGTATTACAAACAAATATTCATTGTTTTTTACATGTTTGTTTTAATTTTTTTTTCAATTTCACTGATAATTTGGCATATGAACAAGCTACTGCTTTACTCAATTAATTCAGCAATTCTGATGTTTTATTTTCTCGCCTTACCTAAAAGCCCAGAATTTTAATAAATGGTCTTTCTTTTCCATTTGTTCATTAAAGCAGCTTTAAAGAGAGACAGTTTCAGGACTAAAGGTATATATTTTAGGATTGTAAAAGATGCTGGAGTCCATATAAAAGAATGAGAACAGTTTATTACCTATGAGTAACCAAAGGATACATTGGTGAATGAAGAGAAGCTAAGGCAACTCATATAATATGAAAACAATTAAGAGGCAAATCAAAAAAATGTAGACTTCTTAGTCTAAAATTTCAGAAAGTTTCCAGTCTCTGGTTAAAACTAGAATAGCTGAACATACAGAGACACTTTGAAGAGAGTGAATACAAATATAAGGATATCATCAGTCTTCAACCTGAAGGACCTCTTTGTTAACAAAAGCCAGAAAACATTACAGGTGTGGGTATACCACCCTTTCTTTCTGAGGTGCAGAAGAGGGAAGAAGATGTGATGGCCCTCTGTTATTTCTTAATACCCAGAAACACACTAGTGGTTCCACACCATTATCTACAGAAGCATCTAGCTATCAAATCTTCCATTATCATCTTCTCATAGTTGGATTGCTACTTTCTTTTCTGCTTAAAATATGGCAATGAAATGCAGCTTAATAAGCTATCTCCCAGCCAAAGGTTTTCTTAGCTTGAAAACTGCCACTTGCCTTATATAAAGAATAACATCAGGCTCTTGAATTTACTCCATAAGATCCATGTATATACAAAACATCAATATTTAATCACAGCATAGAGTAGCTTACAACATAATACTCTTAAATTTTCCAGATATTAACTTTAAGTGTTTATATCAGACTAACACATTGCTTAGGTTTACAGAGCAGGTTGTGTTTTAGGACTCATTTCTTTGGCCATGAGCGTCACTCATGCTTTCCCAGCACTTGCTGCCTGTGAATGAAATTGTTATTTTTTCTCTTGCTCATAAAAGTATGTATGCTAAAGGCATAGATATATAAATAGATTTATAACTATTAAAAATTTACCTAATGCTTATTGAATTGTGATTTTGTATGTCATAATATAAAAATATTGAATGCATTCTTTATCATGTAATACTTGCATTTTCAGTATAATAAAACTATTACACTTTGGAAGTGATGTTTTCCTTTCTTGTCAGAATGTTAAGGAGAAAAAAAATTTCAAACTTTTGCATGAGATGTTTCTGTGCTGGTGGAGAATTAAGACTGTAAACACAGTCACATCAATAGTAGGCAAAAACGTTGGATAGTAAAGTGAGATCTGACACATTAATCACTCTTTAAAAATGTTCCCCCTCATGTTCAAGTATTTGCACAATTTCCACACTTTCCTGAAGATATAGTAAGAAAAATGCTGTCTTTTGATGGTTTGGAACTTGTATCATAGTCTTCATTCACTGATCTTGGCATTTTAAAATACCCACTCCACATCGACAAGCATGGCCTCTTTTTACATTTACCGAAAGTTTCTAACCATAAGGCATTTCTTTGATTGAGATAACATGCAGGTTTAATGAATTAATACATAGCATAGACCTTGTGGTTTTGCTATACTAAAATTAAACTTCTGGATCAAAAAAGTCTATCAACTTCATTTAATATCAAAGAAGATGTAGAGCAACACACTATCATATCAAGTTTTCAAAAATCTAACAGTTGAAGAAATAGGAAATTAAAACTATATAACTGAAAAGAAGGAATATTCATAGCTAAAAAAACCTAACGCATAACTCAGTAACACTTCCTAAATAAATTCTCCACTGTAGCTGGAGTCTATGTCCTAAAAATTCCTATCAGAACTGTTATCTTAATATATTTTAAAATATATATTACAGCATGGATTTGGGATACTTTGAAAAATAATTTAAAATACAAACTTAAAAAATAATTCTTCTCTGAGGAATATTTCTTTCTACTTTTTCCATGGAATATTGCATAATGCAGGTGAGTTCTTTTCCGTTCCAGTGTATTTGTACAGATTCCTATGAATTTATTACTGTACTCCTTTTTTTTTTTAATATTTAAACTGTTAATCTTTTTAATTACAGGATCATGAAATGGTTGAAACAGGAAGAGACCTCAGTAGGTCACCTTGTCCAACCCCAAATAACCCTTGATAAATTTTAAGGATCAGTGATATTATGGCAATAAGTTCCACAGGGTAATTCTAATTCACACTTTAAAAGCATTTATATTTATCAAGCTTAAAAGTATGCTTAGTTTTATTTTCTTTTATTTCATGGTACAGTCCATCATTCATCAATGAGAAAAGGTAGAAAACCATAATGCTATGGATGACATTCTCAGAAAGTATAAATAGAATTCTACCTATGCAACAAACTTGACAAATGTACAGGTTTTTTGTAGTTTTAATGCTCACAAGATGAAAGGCACAGGTTGTTTTCCTCCAGATCTCTGGACTTTAAAAATATGAATATTCTAATTCAATAAAGAAGTGGTCAGTAAAATCCTGCATCTTATTCAGGCTATACACTACATACCATTATTTAGATTACTATATGCCACTTAGTAAAATGTGACATGTATATTAGTGAATCTAGCTTTTATAAGACATGTTATAATAATTGTATTAATAATATATAATAGCATATATACTATAAATTATATACTATAGAAATTTATATAGTATAAATATAATTATATAGCATATTTATACTATACCTAGTCAAATATAGTATACTATATATATACTACATAATTATATACTACTTATTGTATAATATGTCATGTACACATCACTGCTGTTGCATGTAGCTGATGGTAGGGAAATGGAGAATAAAGATTGTTACACTGTTTACAAAAATGTGTTTCACCTCTGCTGCTGCTGGTAAAGTTCTGCTGGGTTGAAATTTCACCTAATAACTTGAGTATTATTTTTGATATATTTATTATTTTTCATACTACAACAGTTGTGATGATACTTCAGATCTGTTCATTCAGCATAATTTATATGGTTTATTTTGGTTTTGGTATCCAGCCTTTTTCAGATCAATGAAATGGAAGATAAATGGTGATAAATTAATAGCTTTTAAATTCCTTTTAAATCTGGCTTTATTATCATACGTATTTATTGTGCTAGTTCACCACAGCACAGAGGGCTCATCCTTCATGTCCAGTAGCCTGGCTATACTCCTTTGCAGTACAAACTACACCAATACCACATTTGTTACCAATAAACCAGAGGCACTGTGTAAAAGTATTATTTCTCTTATCATAAAACCATACTATAAAAAAAATTAACCCATGGTTTTCTGGTTTTCTCTTAATAAATGGGGCACTCATTTATTATCTCATAGAGGGATACAAATATTAATCAAATGGTACAGTATTCTGTTGGTGTTAATTCTTTGTTGAATCAGTAAATCCTCACCAATTTTTCCAGACCCTGGAATTTAGACTTGATACTTGAGTCCTGATATGGCAAAAAAAAAAAAAAAAAA